>JAUMHG010000069.1:12566049-12577675 GCA_032359395.1 Enteromius anoplus
TACCAGTTACAACCTTTATTTGCATTAGTTAAACTCTAATTGCCTATATTTGAGTGTATAAGTGTATCTCTGCTTTAATACCTCCTAAAGGTTCCTTTCTTGGTATCAGGATTATCTTCTCTTTATTACAGAAACAATGATGTATACTATGTAATCATGAAATGCATCATACAATTTCTACAAAGTTTTGAAATAAACTTCAACCAGTCTCCAGGCCAGCAGTAAATTCCAATGGGCCGTAAACCGAGACAAAGAAAGTTTCTCCCGCCAAAAAGTTCACACTTGTGATTGGCCATTCCACCCAAAGGGTGGGTGTATCAAGGAACCATCAAAAGTGCTTCACGCAGGCTACACTTGGCTCAAAAATCCTTTCTTCTTGAGACAGACACTTTGCGAAACACATCCCTTGAGGGTAGTTGGGGGGGGGGGGTAAAGAAGTAAAATTGCATTTTATTTTTTGTATACAATCTTTGTTGTTTTATCAACTTTAACAGAAGAGCAGCCAACATGCAGCACATCCAACTATTAATTTTAACTATTAAAAATAAGAAAATTAGTCAGGTAAAGCAAAAGTATAAAATTGTTTTAAATATTGTATTATTTTTTACACAAATCATGATTTACAGGGCCAGAGCACAGGAAGGCTTGAACAATTTCATAAAACAACAAACTGTTTTTTTTTTTCATAGGCAAATTTAATTAAAAACAAAATGAACAATGTACCTTGTGCTGCTTTTAAAAAGATGATTACAAAAGAACAGCACATTAAACTGGGATTTGAGAAAGTATCCAAAAAAATTACTTCTCATTGAACATCATCAACCGTTTGAAAACTCACAATGCAATAACAGCTTATTATTTTATCTATAGCTCGTAAATGGGACATGGGGACTGAAGGACAGGCTGTGGGTCTCCTGATTCAGGAAAACCAAAATAAAGCTCTAACAGAGGTTGGGATGCCCGTGAGGCAGGTGGCAGTGTGCTGGATATATTGAGTTAGGCAAGCATACATTTTGACACTGGAAGCCAGCAGGCAATCATTTCCTCTGACTTCAGTCATTGTGTCCTTGAGCAAACAATCTTTATCAAGCTCTACAGCATCAGGGTGAGCCTGTCACCTCCTTTCTGCGTTTTTTCTCTAAATGGTTCTTTCTCTTGGTCTCATGAGTGCTTCAGGACAGCCCAATGAACGTAGTCAGAAGAGAGAGCAGGTGATCGCAGAAACTCAACAACGCTCCACTCCAACTTCAAAACAAAAGCAGAGGGTGTCTCCAGCTCAGGAAAAGGCCAAGGCTCCAAAGCGAAAAGCTGCAAGTGCACTGCATTTGTGCCCTCTTATACTCACGCAGTGATGAGGTGCCCCTGAATGCAATCAGTGCACGCCAATATTCATTGGCCTTTTATTTGAAGCTCAAAGGCAATTGGTCTCTCTGGCGAGTTCCCATATGTAACGTCAAAGTGATTCGACTGAAAGGATAACTGAAGATTATTTGCAGCAATATTACCTGCAATTAATGTCCAGTTCAAACAAATCATTCTTTTGAACTGGTTCTTTTGGTGAATTGGTTGAAGTAGTAACCAGTTCATCAAATTGAACTGAAGTGTCTTAAACAGCGTCTCAAACAGCCATACATCATCATAAGCTATGGTTATCAATTTTGTGTTAGGGTAAAGGTTATGCTTTTTTTGACTATCAAAGAGTTTCAACTAAAATCTTCTTTACTGTTCTACTGAAGAAAAAAATCATCTACATCTTGTATGGCCTGAGGGAGAAGAAATGTACAGAAAATGTAAAGTTTTTGGTGAACTATCCCTATATTTCATAATCCCTTATTTAAAGCAAAATGTCTCGGGTTATGTATATAACTCTGTTCCTTGAAGGAACGAGATGCTGCGGCGACAAACGCCCTCAGCGTGACGGCTCTGAATAGTGTGTTAAATCAGCCAATGATGAGTTGGGATGTCAGAGGCGGGTAACGTCACTGGCCAGGAAGTATAAAAGCACATTGAATGCCGGCCGGCAAACAGCTCCTGTCATGCAGCGCAGTGCCAGCAGGGGATGCAAAAGTGTGGTTTCGAGACGCAGCATCTCATTCCTTCAAGGAACAGGGTTATATACATAACCCGAGACGTTCCTTTTCAGAAATTCGAGCTGCATCTACGAGACGCTATGGGAACAAGATGCCCACGCCTCCAAACTTTAAAATCCCTGCCTAGTGTGTGGTTGTGCACAGCTAGGTCGAGAGAACAGCAGAACTTGTAGAAGCTCGTAAGTCTAGTCCATATAATCTGATGAATGTGAGGGGGGTTGACCACCCGATATCATGTAGATATCGGCCATGGAGACCCCTGAAAGTAGGGCCTTCAAGGCCGCTACACCACGTGTTGAGTGAGCTCTGACTCCTAGCCTCGGCGGGAGACCAGAGGACTCATATGCTAAGTTGATGGCATCCACTATCCAACGGCTTAAAGTTTGTTTTGTTGCTGGTAGCCCCTTCTTGGGAGAACCGAAACATACCAGTAACTGATCCGACTTTCTCTACAGGGCAGCTCTGTGGACGTATGCTCGCACTGGACACATACAGTTTAACTTCTTCGGACCAGGCTCCCTGATGGGAGGTGGGTTAAAGGCCTGCAGTACCACTGGCTGAAGTGTGACCGTAGGCACCTTTGGACTGTAACCCGCTCGTGGGTACAGGAAGGCTTTGGCCATGCCTGGCGCAAAGTCAAGGTGTGTAGGGGCCACAGAAAGGGCCTGAAGGTCACTTACTCTCCTCAGAGAACACAACGCTAAAAGAAGTGTGGTCTTTATCGTTAATAGACTATCTGAAATCTCCTCTATGGACTCAAATGGTGGCCCATAGAGGGCTTCTAGCACAACAGCCAGGTCCCAGGTTGGTACCCGAGAGCGTACTGGCGGCCTTAATCTCAGCACACCACGGAGGAAGCGTATGACCAGGGGTTGTTTACCAACTGTATAAACACAGAGAGAGGAGTGGTAGGCCGATATCGCCGCCACGTAAACCTTCAAGATGGAGTGAGTGACCCCAGTAGAGAACCGAGCCTGCAAGAATTCCAGCACTGTACCAATCGGGCAGTTAACTGGATCTTGCTGGCGTTCTCTACACCATGAAGTGAACAACGTCCATTTCAGGCCTTATAGCTTCCTCGTAGATGGAGCTCTGGATTGGAGAAGGGTCTCAACAACCTCGGTTGATAGACCTGCGGCTAAGAGTTGTTCCCCCTCAGAGGCCACACTCTCAGTTTCCACAACTCCGGGCGGGGGTGGAATATTGTGCCCCCTGCTTGTGCAAGAAAATCCCTCCTGATCGGTATCTCCCGCGGAGAGCCGTCTAGAAGGGATATCAGGTCCAAGAACTAAACTCGACCTGGCCAGAACAGTGCTACAATCAGTTGAATGACCTCGTCCTGTCACACTCTCGGCAGAACTCCAGGGAGCAGAGCGATCGGGGGAGAAGCGTACAGACGCAGCCTCGGCCATGTCTGTACCATGGCATCCAGTCCCGCAGGAGCTGGGTAAACTAGAGAGCACTAGAGGGGACATTGCGAGTTCTCTTGAGTCGCGAAGAGGTCCACCTCTGCTCTGTAAAACCTTCTCCAGATCCGCTCTACCACCTCGGGTGGAGCATCCATATCCCGGGCCTTGGCCCCTGTCTCGAATGGATGTCTGCTCCTAAGTTTAGATGCCTGGGAATATAGACCGCTCTCAGTGAGAGGGACCTTTCCTGGGCCCACAAAAGGGTCTGGTGTGCCAGCTTGTACAAGGGGCGTGACCGCAGACCTCCTTGGTGGTTGATGTAAGAGACGACAGTCTTGTTGTCGGTGCGTACCAACACATGTCAATCTCTTACGTCTGTGAAAAAGTGCTTGAGTGCTTGAAATACTGCTAACATTTCTAGACGATAGATGTGCCAAGTTAACTGGCGACCTCTCCACAGACCTCGGGATCCACCTGTGATTGCTCCCCAACCAGTGAGGGATACATCAGTCGCTAGTGTAATGCGGCGACCTGGATCTCCCAACACTGGGCCCTGATTTCTAAGGCACGTACAGCTCGGCATGAGACTTTGATCATGCGAAGGGGATTTCCCCTCAGGGATATGCCTTTGTTCCTGAGCCACTACTGTAGGGGTCTCATGTATAGCAGGCCAATAGGTATGATCTTGGACGCAGCTGCCATAACGCCCAGGATCGACGCAACCGAAGCAGGTGTCATTTGAGCCTGCATCGTGGTCGAATCCCACACCACGCCCAGATAAGTAGTTCTCTGAGCTGGAGAAATCCACCAATTTTATCGGGGCTTGACCGAACTGGATTTTGTAACCGATTTCTACAGTACACAGGACCCATTGACACATATTTGGCAGTAGTTTCCACGCTGCTAAATAGTGTACTAAGGGAACCAGTGATGATATTTGAGGGATGATGTTTTGACACAACCCACCCTCGGGTGGAGCTGTGTTTCGCTCGTGAGAGCTCGGTGGTGAACGTCTCGGTGCTGCAACATTTCCGTGTGGCTGAACCTGAGAATGATGCTCGCAGGAGACGCTCACACCTCGTATCACTGGCGAGTTTAGTGAGTGAGTCTCCCGAGGGCACTGGAGAGAGATGGGCTCCTTGTACTGCGGAGTGCCCCACTCTTCCCCAGAGGGGGCTGCCCTCTGAAGTCCTGAGCCACATGCATCGGGACTTCCTCTTCTTTACTTGTGAGGTCTTCTTTTTCTCCTGCAGGAGAACCCTAAGGTTTTTATGGGTCTTTGAAGGCCCTGCTACAGACCTTTGCCAACTCCCTTGCTGTTGGGGAGGAGCTCTCGAGGCAACACTCTCTTTCTGTGTGTCTCTGTATATTTTGTGGAGCTGGTACTGAAATGGGACTGCTCCTGCCTTGCAGTCCCTTGAGCTGGAGTGCGGCGAGGGAGGAACCGCTGAAATGTCGCCACCTGCTTGCTTGCCTCCTGGGGCCTTTCGATGACCGTATTGACAGCGTCGCCGAATAGGCCCTCAGGTGCAAGCGGGGCATCCATCAGGCAGACTCTGTCTCTTTCTTTCATTTCTGACAGAGTCAGCCATAGATCCCTCTCTGTGGCCACCATAGCTGCAATTAAGAGGTCAGCAGTCCTCCTAAGCTCTTTGATATCACCTTCGTCCAGCTCTTTCAGCAGGTCAGCTTGGCTAAGCCTGTAAAACACCCATAGTGTGCAGACATGCACCACCCTGACCTGCTGCTGAGTACCCCCTGCCCACTAGAGCTGATGTTGTTCTTACTGGCTTTGTGGGCAGGGACGGAGCCTTCAAAGATGTTGCCAGGTCGGGAGAGAGATAGCTCGCGAGCATCTGCTCTACCCGGGGCAACGTCTTATAGCCGCTCTCGTTCATTCCGGTAACATTTCCATAAAAATCTGACGCCGGAACGAACACACGAGCCAAGAGCGGCTTTTTCCATGATCTTGCCACCTCGGTGTGCAAGTCAGGAAAGAATGGAAGGCTCCACTTTGAATTTGGTGAACGCACTTTCAGAAATCTCTCATCAAGCTTGCTTCTACGCGGTTCTGATTTCACCTCGGCCGGCCAATCGATGTTTAATTTGGCAATGGCTCGAGTCACCACCTCCAAAAGCTCCCCGTACTGGGGTGAAGAGGAGACCATGGACTCGGATGCAGAGAGGAGCAGCGCTGCGCTGCCTTGGCAAGGGGAAGTAGCAGACTGCGCTTCCTTCCTTGCATTGGCGGCACCCGACTCCGGAGAAGGGGATCAAGATAGAGATTGACCCGTCTCGGGTTCCTCTTCAGATTGTTCATCGCGGAGATCGAGCTGCGATCCCCACGAACGCTGTCGCCACTCCGCCTTGGCGCGAGTGGGTCCGGTGCCGTGAGGACCGCATATGAAGACTCCCTCTTCATTGAAGAGAGCCCTCCGAGGGAGACAACACAGAGTGTGTGAGAGTCATTTGGTAAAATGGATCTCTCACACGGGCTTGCACAAGCTCTGTATTGACTGCTTTCACCCCTCATAGTTTTATCTTTTGATTTAGACATTCTTTTTTCTTTTTGTTTTCTTTCACACACAGTTTTCTTTCACACAGAGACACTTTTTCACACACACAGACCGCTCCACTGAAAGACAGAAAGGTGTTTACCGGCCGGCATTCCATGTGCTTTTATACTTCCTAGCCCGTGACGTCACCCGCCTCTGACGTCCCAACTCATCATTGGCTGATTCAACACACTATTCAGAGCCGTCATGCTGAGGGCTTTCCCATAGCGTCTTGCCGACGCAGCTCGAGTTCCTGAAAAGCAACAATTAAACTTAAGCATTGAAATTAAATTGGAATACATATTAATAATATTATATTAAATTACATTGTATTGTTTTTGCAGTTTTATGTATTGTTGCTTTTATGTATCAATACTTTATGACCATATATTTATTTAATTGAACAGTAGCCTATAATAAGAGGAATAATGTCATTAACACAGAATAAACCTGTTTAGGGTGATACGAGACTGATCGCCCTGTGTTTGTGTAATGTGCTATAATGACTTATGATGAGAGTTATCTGTTTCTAATGGACCATTGAACACTAGAGTTATAGACGTTCATTGAGACTTGTATTGACAGAAGCCTGTGCTTTTGCTTTCTGTAACCTTTAAGCTTTATTTTAAACAAGTACGTTTTGTGAGTGTTAACAGTGTTACGTTAGATGAGGTAATCTAATTCTGAATGGAATAATTTGTAAATAAGGAGAATGGTAATAGTTTGAGGCAGCAGGGTTGAGAGTGGACGTGAAATTGAGCTGTATGGAATGGAAAGAGCAGGTTAGGCAGGTTTGGGCTAATGGAAATGCTTTTATGGGATTGAATTTGTCCTCAATGCCAAGGACATCAGCAGATATTCTCTGCTCTTATCTCGCCCTGGCACTCTGAAAGCCTCTTTAACGGAAATCTTTTAGAAGATTCTGAAAATTCTCCTGTACAGATTCTCAATGTCTTTATCAGGAACTAAAAGAGGAAAAACAGGGACATTTGGAAAAAAAAGCAGCATTTCCAGAATACAAAAGAGAAGAAGCGCACGCTCCTTGAGCCAACACACCTTGACAGTAAGACAAATGTTGTGGAATAACATGTATGGAGTAAAAAACATTTGGTTACTGTAAGTTTACACTTTGGTCAAAAGGTTGTACTGGCTGAATATCAAGAAAACCTTTCATTTTTATATGAATAGACGTAAGTACATTTTCTGTAAAGGTTTGAAACAATATGGATTGTAATGTTATGCAAATTGAAAATTACTATTATAAATAATGGCTCAATTGAAAATAAATACAAAAGCATAAATGTTAACCAGGGGCGTTGTAGTTGGGGGAAAAGTGGGAATAAATTACATTTATTGTGATTTTGAAATTATATTTTAAAGAAAATAAAATTTCAATCCTCAGGGCCCCAAGTTAATTTTCCTTAAAATATATTTTAAAAATCACAATAAATGTTGTTAACTGATGTAAATGCTAATATTTTGGGTAAATGCATTAGTTAATTGATGCATTAAATGGTGTCCAAGTACATATAGCATCTGAGGACAGGCAAGAAAAGGATAAAAAAGAAAAGAATGAAAGCAAATGCTTACAGACTTCTTTCCCAAGAAAGGTGAGCCCAAAACGTGAGAGCAAATAGTCCACAAATGAACTCCTGCTGTGGTTACAAAACACTTCAATACCACCACGATTGCCAGTGCTAATAACACAACGGCATAACACAAAATTACATGATGCCTTGTTTGCATAGCCTACACCATTTCAGTAGTCTAGCTGTTTGGCTAGCCTAACTACGAGACTATTTTTTGACACAGAAATAAATAAAACAGAAATTCAAAGAAGTTGTGTAATAAGGCTTTTTTTTTTTGTTATACATATAAGAGTTCTTAGATTAGTAAGGTTAGTTGTAGGTAGTTGTGAACCTCGAGCTTACGGGGACCCATGGCCACTTCTTGTGCATAGGGCCCAGAATTCGGTGCTATGCCCCTGATGGTAACACTTTATTTTAAGGTCCAATTCTTATTATTAAATAATAATGATGAGCTATTCTCACAAGACTGTTTATTTTAGCAGTGGAATGTGCTAACTAGCATATTACTAGGAAAGGCAATCTGCAAAGATTTATAAAATAACCTTAGGTTAGACACGCAGATCGAAGGGACCTCCCCTTCAAAAAAAAAATAATTCACTGTGTCTTCACCGGCTCAGATGTCAGGATATATTCATCATCACTACAGCTTCTGTTCTGACCGATGCCCGCTAGACCAACAAAATGCGGTCGACTGCGAGTGACGTCGCAATAATGCCCCACAGTATAGACCCACCCCTGACGCTGATTGACAGGTTTCCGCGTAATCCATTGGAAATTAAAATGCTAAAGGAATTGCGATTCCATTTGAGTTTTGTCCGGTTACATGCGCGACACAGAGAGAGTGAAAAAGCAGACGTGGTAATTGATTTTGCTATTTAAATATGACAGGCTCATAACTTGTAAGACATTGGAAATGCAACTGCAAATGGGCTTTGCTTTTTCATTTGAAATGTGTCAGTCAGTGTTCGTCCGCGAAAGCGGAAAAGCAAACGATAATGCAAAATTTGCAATTGCATTTGAATTATGTCACAGTTTATGCGTCCACATATGGAAAATGCAATTTGCAATTCCTTTTGAAAAAAGTCAGGGATATCATTCCATAGTTCTCTTCAAACAACAAGTGAATTTTGCACCCAATGACTTTTTTAACTCCTTCTCCACCATTGACAAGATATCTCGTCAATTAGGTTACAACAGTTCCCTGCCAAAGACAAGTTTTTAAAGCAATCCCTGTTCTAGGTGTATTACGGTAAGAAAAGCCTCGCCACTTGTCCTGAATGAGTTACGGGACTTCCCGGGGCTAATGGGTTTGAAAAGGGAAGGATCAGAGAAAATATAGATTGTAATATAGATCATAGATCGTGCATGTAGATCGTGTTTTGATTATTTTGAATCTCATTGTGATGAAGTAGGCTAGTCAGAGACGGAGATGCCTTTACAGGCACAGAAACATCTCTATTTATGTGGTGGATAGAAAAATATCCCTGCGATATAAATATGAATATGTATGTTTGTGTGTGTATGTGTGCCTGATCTATATATAGAGTATGTACATATAGGTACATACAGTAAGTATGTATGTAGCCTAAATGTATGTGTGTGTGTCTCTGTTGAAAGGTTAAATCATTCATTACAATTACTTTTATGATGCTTTGAAGTAACGTGTTCATTTTCTTTCTAATGAAGTCCACAAAATATTTAACGGTGTACAGGTACAGGTGAAATAATATAATATCTGAATGTGTTTTGCTTGAAAATGCAGTACTTTTTTAAGAATGCATTTTTCTCAGATTTGCAAGAACAGTCTAGATCACATGCAGAACAGTCTCACTAATTGTGTAAAAAGTTCATCTAAACATGCCACATTGCTGAAAACTGATTTCATCCTCAGGCCCTCAAGCCAACAGTTTGAAGTTTTTGAAGAAAACATCTTAATGCTGAATTTGTTTCTTACAAACACACAGCTTTTGTCTCCTCAAGACATTAACTGATGGACTGGAGTGCGGTGGATTATTATGATGCTTTTATCAGATGTTTGGACTCTTTATTGGCACTCTCACTTCAGATCATCCATTGATGAGAGACTGATGCAATGGAACATTTCTTAAAATCTGTAGAAAAAACTAACTCTCTGATGTTCTGAGTCAAAAGGCTGGCAAAACCAGCAAACATTATTTTACATTCCCTTTCGGCTGTTTTGACCTTTACCAGTAATTTCATAGAGACCCAAATACAGACAGTGAGGATTTTTAGGTCTTGCACTTGACAAATGTGAGTTTAAGAAGATATCCACTAGTATGTGACATAAAATGTCCTCTTATTTCCCCAGAGAAATAACAGGCCACACACAAAATCGAATCACAGCACAATGATCCAGAGTGAGCATCGCTGAAGTCTCAATATCCAGCAGTGTCTACATATCACAATGGGCCATGTAGGCCTCCTGCTGCGGTGCTCCAGACCTTAAATCTGTCCTTTCTTGTTGTTTTGGGCCACGATGGCATTTGGCAGCAATTTCAAACAGGCTCTCTTTGATTTACTGAAAGTTTCACAGCATTTTCTAACACAGTAGGTGGCAGTGTGCCATAAATAACAAAGAAATAAAGACAAACAAAACTTAAATGGGTGAATCTCATGAAACCTGTCAAGATTCATGTTCACTTTAAAGTCCAATTATATTTTAGCTTTCAAATGTATCCTGCATTTAAGACTGCTTCATGAGCATTTCAGGAGAATTTAAGATGTTTTCCCCAAATCTTTGTTGAAAGGTTAAACCATTCATTACAATTACTTTTATGATGCTTTGAAGTTATGCGTTCAGTTCCTTTGTAATGAAGTCCACAAATAATTCTCACTCTGATATCACCGCCTCGGGAACGAGAATGGGTTGAAACCCAGCATAATAAGAACAAATTTCAGGTTTGTGCTAATGAAGAAGTAAGTAAACCTCGCTGATGGAGACCTAAGGCTGGAAAAAATAAGCTGTCCTGTCCATTCTGCAGAGTTTGAGAGGATGTACAGTTCTCATTGTTATGACCTGGACTTCATCTAATCTTGAGCAGGGATTGGATTGGATGAAGCTGCAGTGTGCTCCTCTAAGGAACGGGATCAGGAAGGTGGAGAGCTTGTTTATGAATGCCTAATGCGAGACAGAGGAATTAGAGGAGCCTGCTTGAATCAATATGTTCACCATCATGTAATTAAGTGACCTTGGAGCCCTGCCTGTGGAATGCCCTTCCATTATTGGCTTTGCCTTCTCAAGGGAAATGGATTGGAGTACACTGATAGTATGACTCTCATCTCTTTGGCATACCTGCTGTAGAATTAGTTCTCAGGTAGGAGCCTGGAGATTATTATTTATTAATACTTATTTTTAATCTGGCATATATGTGCGCTATAGCTCATATGTGTCAGAAGCGTCTAATAATTATTTATGGGGCAGAGTGACCTTATCCAGTTAGGATGCTGTGCCTCATAATTATTCATGATTCAATGGTTGAACTCTTTCAGGCATTTCAAACCATAAGGACATGTGAGTGACCAAAAGAACATAAGCTGTATAGGAGCCTGAGAAGGTTTTGACATGGTTGTCTATCAGAGGTAAAAAATTATATAAATACTGTTCAGTTTCTCACAACAACCGTTCGTTTCATATCTTAAGACATCAATGTATCGTCACGAGCCACAGGGTGTAATTTGGATTTGTCTGTGAATGTTTTTTTTTTTACTTTGAAAGGTTTGGTGCCCATCCACTTCCATTAAATGACTACCAGACTCCCACAGTTAAAGTTAAAAAAATTAATTTGTGTTCTGCTGAGGAAACAAAGTCACCTACATCTTGGATGCCCTGGGGGTAAGCAAATAAACATCAAAGTTAAATTTTTGGGTGAACTATCCCTTTAAGCTAGTGTGACGGGCGTCCCGAGAGTTCATCAGCGCCGCCCTGGAAACCAACACAGAACACCTGCCGCCGCTCATCACAG
>JAUMHG010000069.1:12715340-12730557 GCA_032359395.1 Enteromius anoplus
CATTGTATCTGCTGGCGATCGACCTTTGTTAACCTGACTACGAGCTTTCAATAAATCTCTTGTTGCATTTGAACTCGCCCCCGTTTCGTCCGTGCCCCGTTACAATATGTTTGTTTGTTTGTTTGTTTGTTTGTTTTGTTATTGTTTTTTAGAAAATTTGGTGTCATGTTATACCGTTGCCTTCTTTCAGTATTTACAGAGGTTCTTTTCATTGATGGCCTTGAAGTGTTGCTGAAAAGTATAAAATAGATTAAAAAGCATAATCAAGTTGACTCAAATACATTGGGATGCTTTATATTATCTAACCGATAATGTAAAATGCAATGATAGTTTATTTATCGTTATAAATCGCTATATATCATTATATAATTTATTTATCATTCATAAAAATACCCAATATTGTGCATACCTAATTTAAGCAAATGTTTGATGCATTTTTTTTCAAACTGCAATTTAATGTATCTTCTGTTGCTGTAAAGCTTATGGTCACGCCCAGCAGAAGCTGCCAGCTAAAGACTGTTTATGGCACTCCAGCTCTCTATAAACTCTATGTGTTTTGTGTCTGTTTTCATACCTGGACTCCATTCCCCAGAATGCACCTCCCCCCCACAGCTAATGCTAGTTAGGTTCAATCATTCAATCAGTACCACCTGTATAAATACTAGTCTGTTTGTATGTTTGGTTGCTGATCATTGTGTATGGCTTGTCCTACCCTTGTAAGCATTTCCCCAGTTCCTGTGTCTTGTTTTTTCATTGTTTGATTCCCCGTTACCGATCTTGCCTGTTCCCTGTTTCCGATTCTCGTCTGCTCCCCTGGATACTGTTTGTACATCGCTTGACCTCTGCTTCCCTGGATCTATGTGTTCATCTTACCCTATGGACTGTGTTTGTCGACATTTGAACTTTGCTTGACCCTGAGCTTAATAAACCCGAACATTTGAACCAGAACACCTCTTCCCTTGACCATGACACTTATACAGTACAGAAAGATTTTACGTTTAGTTTAGTTTTGTTGTCATGCTAGCCTTTGCAAAATTGTGTAACTATCACAACACAACGTGGCATGTACAGTCTCTGTGGACAGGGTTGCATGTAAATTATGTTCTCTGAAGCCGTTTGTATTTCAGAGCCCACATTTTTTCTATTAAACACGACACCACTTAATGTGGCGTATAGAGATAAATCTGAATATAGATGCCTGCCCACATGTGAAAACCTATGGTTTCTACTTACATTTCCCATTTATTTATTATTTTTCCGCCAGAAAATAAATTGCTATTTATATTAACGTCTGTGGGAGTTATATGCATTAGTTACACAAGGAGTCACTGATCCTTTAATGGCAAATGTGAGTACATGTGTGAATAAGATGATTATGTTGGTGTGTGTGGGTTGGGTAGGGATTCTCCGATCATAGGCAGACAATTCAAAAAAGCTAAATAAAACAATGTGTTTTTGCTCAAGTGTTATCTAACTCTTTTTTGGGCTAATAGGTCATTAAAGGGTGAGATGTGAAAAACTGGCACGAGACCAGATTATGGCAGATTAACACATAATTACCCAACATTTGCGCACAGCAAGATAGGACTGTAGCTTGTGTCGGCCAGTCGGTCATCCGCTGAGGAAATGTGGAGCTTTTTTATTTCTAGCACATGCTCTCAACATGATGCCCATGAGCAGACCCAACAATGACTTCACCCTGCTAGCACACGGCATTTACACTCATGTATTAAGATGCGTCGTGACATATTGTGATAGGAGCAGTTGTTCTCACCACAGGTATTCCATCAGTCATCGGTTGCTTGCTATTAAATAAAATGCTGTGTGTGTAATGAAATATCAGAAATCAGCAAAGTTAACCACTTTGCAATTTCTGCACAAATAATCATTTGGGTTGAATTACTCTATCATGGTTAAACAGCACTTTGCTACAGATCTATTTGACAGTGGAACATGCAGTACCATTATAATCTACCCAGGATCATTGAAAATACAATCTTCAACCTACGTGTCTGCAAAACTCTAAACTCAAATAAAAAAAAGCATACCTATATGTATGAATTGTTACATTTTCCAATTGAAATCAACACCAGAGGCAGTAAAACTCCAATTTTAACATGCTGTGAATTTGAAAGTTTGCTGGACATTTTACTTTGAAATTGCTGTAAAACATGCAGTAAGGTACATGCAGGTCTTGCAGAAACATCACCACAAGCATGTGTTTTCAATGAGATGGATTGAGCAAAGGTATCCATAACTGTGGCACATTTCTATTACAGTAGGTGGTACTGGTACGTACTGTAATGCCGCCCAAGGTACTTTTTGTGGCCGTTCAGAATTCAAATTTCAGGTGAATGTCGCTAAAGATTAATGGGTAACACTTTATAATAACTACACAATAGGAATGATTAGTTAAGTATTAGTAAGCATTTATTTCATCATTTATAAACCATTGTTCCAACATTATTATGGATTAGTAAACAGTTTACAAGTGCATCTATAAATGCCTTGTTCTTGAGCATATATATAATGTTTAATAATTGTATTTTCATACTTTATTAATGATCAGTTGATCATTTTTTTAATTATTACGTTATTTACAAACCAGTTATTTAGGAGTTGTCTGTGTTTAATAATACCATTTGGAAAGTCTAAGTAAATGATAAATAAATTATTTAAATTGACATTAATAAAACGTATTATTTAGACACATGACTTGTTGTTCAGTGTGTTAATAAATGATTTAACACATGTAATTCATGATTAATTCAGATAGTTATAAAGCATTTAGTAGTTGCCAGATGTCTGTTTTTGTGAGCTCATCTAAAGTGACGACTATTTCTACCTTGTAAAGCATTTATAAAGCAGATGTAAAGTTAAAGTTAAACTAAACCAACACAGAGGGACACAGACATATTTTTTCAAGATATAAAAAAATGTTATTGTACAACTCTACACTTGAGAAATTAAATTAATAGTTCTGTATCCCTCTGTGTTGTTTGTTTATTTTTTCTGCTAGAGAACTGACCATTTAAATCTCCTTTGTACATTAAGATATGCTTTTAAATCAAGAACAAGGCATTTATAGCTGTATTTATAAACCGCTTACTAATGACTATTAATGTTGGAACAATGCATTATAAAGGATGAACTGACTGTTTACTAATGCTTAGCTAATGATTCACAGCATGTAGTTATTATAAAGTGTTACCGATTAATGCCATGTCAGAACATAACATTCTGCAACTAAAATTATCCATAAAAAATGTACCTGTAAATCACAATTTTGTGTGAAAAGGAATAAAAGTTGTGGCAGTTTTACTGTCTCCAGTGTTTCATCTGAAAGCTGCAGTGATTCATATAGGTACTTTTTTCAGTTTTGTACAATCTAAAAAAATTAGAGAAAGAAAATAAAAATTTCAAAGTGCAAATTTTTAAAGCTGTTTTAGACAATTTCTACAAAAACATGAATTTGTAAAAATGGTGATGCCATGCACATATGTATTACATGTTCAGTCTGTAGACTAAGTCTCATCATCAAGTGCTAGACTGGCATGCAGAATACATCTCTTCTTTGTTTATTTTTGCAAATCCATGTGAACAGTACATGAAAAAATGCAAAGGGAAAGCACTATGGAGTAAACGTACCCTAAAACATAAACTCATAAAATATATATTTATTGGTAACATTAACCAGTTATCGTTATTAACCAGTTGTTTATTGGTGTGCATACTATATGCATATTATTATCATATTGGCTGTTTATTAACTAATTTGTAAACTATAAAGCACATTTTCTGCATGAATAGACAAATTTTAGATTCCTTAATTTCAACACCATACTTACTTCATCAACTATTAATAAGCATCAAATTGTGAGTTTACTGAATCTTACTTGAGAACCGATCTCCATACTAAAGTCTAAACATTTTATAGTCATCCTAATACAAATCAAGTAAAATCAAAATAAACTATTCCTTTTTAAGATTCCCAGATTATATGTTTCTAACCTGGTTGGCTTTGTATTTTTACTCAGCCAATAGCTTAAAGTTCCTTTAGAGCCCTTTTTAGCTCCACTGGCATTGTGATGTGTAAGATCAGTGTAATTATCTCCGAGGTTGCCATCGTCTCTCAAGCTCCAGTTTGACAGAGCACCTGGCATGGGCTCGGGCCAAAGACGACTAAAACTGGCTTGCAAAAGCATGAAGTTGTCCTGTGGAGACCCAGCAAGTATTCTAGCAGATGGCAAGCACTTCACTAGTGCCAAGAAGTGATCTTAAAGCCAGTGTGAGATAAACACATGAAAAGGAGGGATGTCCAAATCTGACCTCAGCCAACACGTCAGACCAGCTATGATATTTTGAGGAAGCTTTGATCTGTGCGTCACTATTAAAAGCGGGGCATATGTGCTGGACAGATGCCTAATGATGTGAACTGATGCATATGTTGTAACACACTGCTACGCTAATGCATGCCTGCATCTACGATGCACATTTTACAGCACATGCATTTAAGATGTACGATAAGAGGGCGGCAATGCATGACATTTGCATGATTCATTATTATAAGGCATGTGCATATTTAAATGCTTGTCAACTTTGGCTTCCATTAGAATTAATTCAACCTCTTAGCAAAATTCAACTAGCCATGTAATTGTGAGTTTTGCCGAACCATTTGTTTAAAATGTTTGAGAGCATCTAAGTTGATTTAGTACATTACCTAAATATGAAATTCTAGAAATCCCAATTTAATATTGTAGCCTATTCTTTTGTGAACTAATGTGTCAAAGAAAGTATGTACTTTTTACTTATGCATTCATATTTTTTTTGTGTTTATGACGCACATACTTTAGAGACTCAAGATGCAAATTAGCATATGCAAAATCCATGTCCAAGGTATATTTTTTTGTTTCAAGTTGAAACTGACAAATTCCAGGCACCTAAGTAACTTCATTTATTTTAAAGGAGTCATACAAAGCCAATTGTGCACTAACTTATATGCTTATTTGGAGTCTTAATGGAAAGTTAAAATCATCACAAGGTCCGCCGATCCCGCCCCCTTTTTTTTGAGGCACTCTTGGAGGATCTTTTTTTAGCTGTATTCATAGTGAAACGTATTAACACATTACTAGGAAAGGCAATTTGCAAAGATTCATTAAAAGACATTATACTCCCTGCTTCTGCAGGTGAGGCTGGATCATGAATGATTTGCGCGAACATAAACACATTTCTGTTGATCAAGGGCACGTAACGTTAGAACCAAATGTAACGTTAATCTTCTGCATCTTCAGTCACTCAGATGTTGGAAGTAAATGACTAGTGCTGTTCATTAATGCATTCAACAACAAAACACCTCAATCTCTTGGGAATCTTGCTTGTCTCTGCGTCTTGGTCTGATGACAGCTCACTCAGAGCGGGTCTGAGGTAAGACACCAGTTCAGTCTGTGTGATAAGCTGCTGTCAATCAAATATTGTGGGAGTGGCCTCTGTCTGTGTGATGCCATACTGACATGCATTTGAGAATGACTTGATTTCAGAAGGGGCAACCTATTTTTATTAAATTAAAAGAAAACTACTGGTGGATTTTATCATTGTAGGGTGGTTTTGTACACACATTATTCACATTATAAAATGAAGTAATATTTGGATATACAAATGAATAAATGACAAAAGGTACGGAAGAGGATTAGGGCCAAGCAATAATAAAACAAAATGTATATAATTTCGAGATTAAAGTTGTTAAATTATGAGGAAAAATACCCCTCATATTTATAGAAGTGCAGAACAAAAGACTTGTTTTGGAAAAGATCTGCTACTTTTACACAGCATAAATTAAATGGCTATTTTTATTTAGTGGCACATCTATAAAAATGGGCTGATTTCATTTACACTGTAAATAGCATCTATGACAGGGGTGTCCAAAGGCCAGCCGTGGTCCAAAAACAGCAGTGAATGAATTTCAAACACCCCGGCTTGTCTATTGAAATGTTTTCATATGCGCTGTCATTTAGAGCAGGAGAATTCCTGAACCAGCAAACGCGAAAGAGCGCTGACTCGCGTGAAGCGCGCATTTTTTCTTGTTGTTTAACGACTTTTTTCTCAAAATGTAACGACTTTAATCTCGTAATGTAATGAGTTTATTTTCAAGATTTTATTTCAACTTTTTTTCTAGTTGTTTAACGAGTTTTTTCTCGCATTTCGGGAGGAGGGGTGAGAAGGCAGTAGTTTACGATCTCAGCCTCCCTAATCTTCTAATCATCCTTTTAGCCAGGCCCTATAAATAGCCAGAGTTCCTTCCTTCCTAAGCTCGATCTAAATATCGGGTCATGGCGACCCTCAGCTCCTACTAGAGACCACAAGACCTACCAACAACAACCAACGCACTCTCCCCGGTGCTCTAGTTATCGATCTCCGCCATCACAGCTACAAACAAAGCCTCTCCAACCTCCTCCGGCCCAGCTCGTTAGCCCAGCCGCTAAGCTATGGATCATGCCTAAAATCTATCAACCCTACACAAGCCTGCACGGAGCCCTCAACCAATCCTTGCGCTTCGCTTCCGGATAATCACTACAGAGCAAATCAGATATTTGCACGGAGTTCCTAGCCCAAATCACCCTTCTCCCAACCGCCAAGCAGCCGCTCCCAGCCAAAGCTCCAGCTGAGCTCGCGGCCTACACGAAAGGCTGAAAAAAAGTCCCATCCGCCAGCCACTAACTTCCATCAAAGCCCTCGCAAGCCAGCGTTTCATCGTCCTGCCGATCTCCAGTCGTCAAACGATTGCATCGCTCAGTGCAGCCCTCGTAGCATCCTTAGCATTCACAAACGTGAGCACGTATCCTTTTAACAGCCGAATCTTCCTCCTTTTCCGCATTTTGCCTCGAGCAAAGGGCGAATCATCATCTATCTGAGCTTCAGCGCATAAGATTTGCGTAACCCCGCCACGCAAATAAACAAACAATCGCGTCACCCAGCGCAGCCCTCATAGCATCCTTAGCATTCACAAAAGTGAAGCACGTATCCTTTAACAGCTGAATCTTCCCTCCTTTTTTGGCCTTGAGCCAATGCAGATCAACATCCATCTGAGATTCAGTGCACAAGATTCCTCTAACCCAGCCACGCAAACAAGGCAAAAAGGAAGAATGATCTCTTCTCCTCACGCGATTTGCTACTTCGCGATTCCAAAATAAAAAGTATGTTCACTTTTATACTATTATTATTATTAAAAACCCTTTCCATAAATTTAAAATAATCGAATCCTTTATCAACTGAATCTTTCCTTTGTCGCATTTGCCCTGAACAAAGAGCGGAACAACATCTGAGATTCAGCGCATAAGATTCTTCTATCCCTGCCACGCAAACAAATAATAATGAAATAAATAATCCAACAAGGAAGAATGATCTCTTCTCCTCACGCGATTCGCTACTTGGCCATTCCAAAACAAAAGTATGTTTACTTTTATATTTATTTACATCCATTTCTATACATTTTATTAATTTTCATTCATGTATAAAATGGACCTACCTTTCTTTTTTCCATTTCATCTCGCAAGATACAACGCACCTTCCATTATATCTGCTAATTTTTTTCAGCATGCCCCCAACCTTCCTCCAAAGTTAATCAGGATTATTAATATAAATTAAGATATATATAAAATTAATAGGACCATCACCGAGAAGTTAGAATGCTTTAAGCTGGAATTTCCAAAATAATTAAACCTAAATTTCACAGAAGACGCTACGCACCAACCTCGTATATTCCCTTGTATTTGTCTCTCCCCTGCTAAATACGCAATCCGCATTTCTCATTAAACCTGCAATCGCTCTGAGGGCTTACAGATCTAAAATCACTCCTCCGAGTTCTTACGACAGCAGCATTGCCGCTCGCATAGTCTTCAGGTTGATCTGACTAACACACTACCCTGTTCCCAAATATTGCAACCAAAGCTGAACTATCACGACTACAAAATCCCTTCTCTCGTCCTTCAAGCCTCCCAAGTCTCTCCCATACTCTAGTATGCCCCCTATCCAGACTTCAACGAGGGAAGGCGCATTCGCTCCATTTTCCGTTTGACTTCTAATTACCGTGGCGACGCACTCGCCAAATACATTTGTTTCATAAAAGCCAGTATAAACCAGGGAAAGTACCTCCCACAAACTGATGTTACTCGGCCAACTAATGAATTTTCTCTGTATCACAACCCCCTAACCCTTTTGATTATCTTTTCTAGATACGAAGCTCGCGTTTTATCTAGGAGCCTGCAACTCCTCTCTTTTCCCAGCCATACATCTACCCGAACCTCCAGTCAGCCAAGACAGATCCCTCCTTCGTCTTTTAGACAAATGCAACAATTCGCCTGGATTCCAAACTTCTAAATGAAGACGCAATCGAAATAACTTATTATACAGCATTGTTTACTTGGTATCCCCACCTACTATCTCTTCGAGTTAACCCTATTACTATGACTTCACCGCCGCCTTCAAGTAATGCCCATTCACCCCGATTTTCTTATCTACCTTTCGGTCCTCCTTATTTAGGTCACAAGTATTCTACAATAATTTAAGCTATTACCAGGCACCGGCTAGATGTCCTACTAGTCATAGTGCTTCAAAACCAGTTCTAGCTTCTCCCTTTAAAACCTTACAGCAGTCACAATCCAGGCATCCCGAAGCACAGGTAAAACCCCAGCTCATTAATTTCCTTGGCATCAACCTCAAATGCGGTCCATGACCGCATCACAATTCTTGATGACTTCCATGTATTCCATGCAAGTTATAAGCTCTTACCCCCATAATAACTTCTTTACCATAATACGCAAACTATACCTTTAAAGGCTATTAGAACCTCAAATGCCACATTTACCTAAACCTTCATAGTTCCTAAGACACCTGAAGAAAAAAAATAAAATAAAAAAATTGTTGTCTCTAAGGAGAACCATCCTTTTAAAAAGGCCTTCATACTCCCATTTCCAAGCTTTTCCTACTGTCACCCGCAATCCATCAGTCCATCCCAGCTCCAGAGCACTGGTCTCAAACCCCTCGGAAGCACCGGCCTCAGCCTATTCGAGCATCATCCCCAGCCTCATAGAGTAGCGGTCTCAGCCCCCAAGAATATCAATCTCGACCCCTAAGAGTATAGTCCTCTGCCCCTTGAAGTCTTGGTCTCAGTCCCTTTTAACATCAGTCTTAGCGACCACAAACATCCTTGCCAGCCCTTGAGTATTAGTCTGAGCCCCCTTCAAGCAGCAGGCTCAGCGACCTCATGCTCCCCTACCCACTCTTAAGCACTAGACCCAGCTTCCCTGACGCCGGTCTCAGCGACCTCAAGCTCCCTTGCCTGCCCAAAAGCTATAGCCCAGCTCCCTAACGCTGGTCTCAGCGACCACAAGCTCCCTTGCCTGCCCATAAGCTCCTGCCCAGCTCCTTGACGCCGGTCTCAGGGACCACAAACTCCCATACCAACCAATCATTTCCCACACATTCCAATCATTTCCCCAGCTCGCTGCTTTCAGCCCCCAGATCGCCCGCTTCGCTCCCTTTGAACGCTCACTTCATTTCCCCAGCTCGCTGCTTTCAGCCCCCAGATCGCCCGCTTTGCTCCCCTAGAATGCTCTCTTCATGTCCCTAGCTCGCTGCTTTTAGCACCAAGATTGCCCGCTTCGCTCCCCTCGAACGCTTGCTTCATTTTCCCAGCTCGCTGCTTCCAGCCCCCAGATCGCCCGCTTCACTTCCCTAGAATGCTCGCTTCATGTCCCCAGCTCGCTGCTTTCAGCCTCCATATCGCCCGCTTTACTTCCCTAGAATGCTCGCTTCATTTTCCCAAGCTCGCCGCTTTCAGCCCCCAAATTGCCCGCTTCGCTCGCCTATAAAGCTCGCTTCATGTCCCCAGCTCGCTGCTTTCAGCCCCAAGATCGCCCACTTCGCTCCCCTCGAACGCTCGCTTAATTTCCCCAGCTAGCTGCTTCCAGCCCCCAGATCGCCCACTTGGTCTCGAATCCCCAGAGCATCAGCCTCTAATAGCATTGGTCGAGCACGAGCAGTGATCTCGAACCCCCCGAGCGCGAGCACCCTTTATCTGCAAGCAGGTTCTGGGAGTCTGAAGGAGGAGTTTCTTTCCCAATCTAAGTCTTTGCTTAGGAGTGTAAGCTTGGAGTAGGTCCATCAGGTAAGATGGTGCTAGATTACTGAAGGATTTATAGACCAGCAATAAAATTTAATAACAGTTTTATAATGAACAAGCATCCAATGTAGAGATCTCAGAAGGGGCGTAACATGATCAAATATTTTACATCACTTCATGGATCTAGCTGCTGCGTTTTGAACTACTTATGAACAGGAAATCTGGGACTTCGAAACACTATAATATGAGTTGAAGTTATCTAGCTGAGATGAAATGAATATTAGCAATCTCTAAAGAGGCTTTAAAAAGAAAGGTTTTAGTTTTAGAAAGAAAAAAATAGAGAGGATTTGTTCATTTCTACACCCAGATTCCGCATTTGAGAACAGCAAAGTTTGAGGACTATTTTGTGTTTTATTTTCAAATGGGCCAATAACCTTTTTAATAACCTCTTATTCATCTGAATTTAAAAAAAAAAAGATTATTATTATAATTTCTTCTTTTTTAAAGCTAATATCTGACTTTATATAGACATGCTGACAAACTATTAAGAACACTTTTATTTTTATTATTTATTTATTTGTGTATTTATTTATTTTTATTTTGTTTATTTATTGATAAATATTAATATTCAAATTTATTATTTTTTGTTGTCAGATAGATTTGCATATCGTCAGCATAACTGTGGAAATAAATTATGTGTTTCTTAAAGATAGACCCCAAGGGAAGTAGATAGAATAAAAAAAAAAAGAGTAGGTGCTAAAACAGACCCCTGAGGAACACTGCAGGTTGAATTGCTGAAAGAAGAAGTGATCATTTGTATTTAAACTAGACAAGTTCAGTTAATTGGGAAAGGTTTAAACCGAATTAAAACTGTCCTTCCAAGACCCACATAAGACTTCAGATGAGAGAAGAGAATTTCATTATCAGCAGTGTCAAAGGCTGAGGACCGGTCCAACATAACTAACATGACAGACTCACCAGAATCAGTAGCCATTAAAATATCCTTACGAACCCTTAGAAGGGCAATTTCAGTACTATGCAATGATTTAAATTTAGATTTTTGTTTCAAAGGAAAACTGAGAAATTGTGGAATGATATGAGGGTGATTAAATTCAAATGCAAAGTATTTTTTTCCCCCAAAGTTCAAACCAGGAACTCTTCATTTACAAATGTTTACCGTCAGCTTCTTTAAAATAAAGTAAATGCAATGCTGCTTATCTGTGTGGGAGATACTGGATGAGTCACACAGGCTTGACGTGGGTTCTGTTGGCAGGGCCACAAAGAAGAGTGAGGATCTGGCCTACTTGTGCCCATTCAGCCTGTTCTTTTGGATGAAGGAACCATTTTAGATTATATGTGAAGAAAGCTTGATGGGACCAGATAACATTGACACACACTTGTGTGGAATGAGTCATCCAAATGTGAAGAAAAATTACATTGCTTGTCATTTCAGCAAAGTCTAACACAGGTTAGCCTTCACCTGTAGCCAATACTTCACAATAGCTGAGAAAGACCTGTTCATTTATCCTAAAAAGCACCAAATGTTGCAAAGATGTAATTTAATAAAATTATTAAAAATAAATAATCTAATACTTGTAATTCAGACCTGTTTGCACTGTAATGTAAATTAAAGTTAAAAGTATTATGTATAACTGCATAATTACATGCAAGTAGCCATAAGCCACACCCTAACCATATAGTAATTGCATGTAATTAATTAATAAAACTCAGTATACATGTATAATTGCACTGTGATATGGACACCCTAAAAAAGGTTAATTGAAATTAGAAATTATTTATTTGGAGTACTACTTGTGCATAATGCACATTAAGCTTAAACTGTGTTTTAATGTTATTATTAATTAAGATTGTGTGATCTTTGAATAATATTGGTCTTTATTGTGAGATATTAAAGTGCATCTGAAGTATACATGCAACAGTTCCACTTTAGTAAAATCAAATATACCACACAGTGTATTAAGTACAAAATTAGCTGTTCAAATTTAGCAATACTTGTATGCAGTATGTAGTTTAGTAAACTAAAATTACAATTTTAGGGTATTTTTATTCAGAGCATAAATGTGTAAACATGTTTGTAGTAAATTTTGCATGATAAATGCATTTCAAATTTAGTATATTTATTTTTCCATTAGGTTTATTATTTTGTTCACTAACATTTGAAAAAATCTAAACTTTAGGATGCCATTTATCATACTGTTACGTATTCTGTGTGTTCTGTTTCGGTTTTCCCCACGTGTCTGTCTTTGCCAGGAGAGCCATTCCCAAGTCCTGTACCCGGGACACAGCCAAGAAAGCCGTTCCAGAATCCCATTCCCAAGTCACGGCCAGGAGAGCCATTCCAGAGCCCCGTTTCCAAGTCACAGCCAGGAGAGCCGTTCCAGTTCCCCGCGGATACTGTTCCACAGTCACGGCCAGGAGTGCCAATCCCTAACCCTGAAAATCCAGTTCCCCAGTCACGGCCAGGAGTGCTGATCCCTAACTCTGACAATCCAGTTCCAGAGTCATGGCCTCCATGGCTAACACAGGCCAACTCAGAGGGGGTGTAATGTTACGTATTCTGTGTGTTCTGTTTTGGTTTTCCCCATGTGCCTGCCTTTGCCCTTTTTTTTAGTGTTTCCTGTCCTTGATCTGTTCATTTTGTTAATTTGTTTCCAGCCATGTTTCCCAGATGTGTCTTGAGTTCTCCCCTCGTTATGTCTTGTATTTTTTGTTCTTATGTGCTTTATCCTGTCTACTCGTTGCAATGCTATTGCTTATGTCCAAGGTGCTCTATTTTAAATAAAGACATATTATTTGCTCATCTACTCCGGCGTTCTTGCTTCCCCGAGTGGAGCATAACACCTTTTTGTTTTTTTTCTATTTTTGTTTTCCTCAGATTGGAATACAAGACGTTCATAAGATTGTTTAATTGATGTGATTATCATGTGGCTTATTTTACAGGGATAATCTTCTTAAAATGTTTATTCTATTTTTACAAATGTTTAAAAAAAAATTGCATTCAAACACTGTAATTACTGTAGATGTTGCAAGAAAAATAATTAAGTCTTTTACTGCACAGCAGAATATTTAGAAACATCAAGCCGATTGGTTATTTCTCCTCATTAAGGACACAGGCACTGGCATTTAGGCAAGGAATACATTAACTTGTAAGATGAAAAACCTGCCATCTCCATGTTTCTAAAAAAATATTTTCTTTCTCTCGTAAAAGGTTAATTGAGTGAAAATTAGACAGCAGCTCCAGAAACAGAAAACACCAATAAATAATTTGCAGCTTCTTCACAGAAAGCTTTGATTCAACAGGCCGGGTTATTTGGTACGTGGAGCGGGTGGCATTTTGACTGGCTATGAAACTATGGAGGTTTATGTAAGCAATTCATTGAACACTGGAGATGGTGGGAAGGCTCTGTGGTCTAATACGGTGCTCCTACCTAAATTAGATGGCACGGGGAGGAGTCACATTGGCAAAACACTGAATGCAAAAAACACTGAAGTCTCTATTTGCAGCTATGCAACCATTAAAAGTGCATGGTAAATAAGCTGCAACTGAAATAGCATAAATTAAATCATGAGTTACATTTACATAGACTATTTGATGTGATGCAATGTCAAAAATATGTAATTCAGCAGAGATTTTAAAATCTGTTCACCACAAGATACTGGTGGCCACATATTTGGGGTATTTAACTTTTTTTTTTTTTTTTCAAAGCTGTCTTTATTTGATCAAAATACAGCAAAACCGTAATAGTGCAGTCTGTAAGTTTGTCTTTTTTTTCGCCATCTCTGCAGTTACTTGCAGAATTATCTTTATTGTGTGGTGTTGGTCTGGCATGGCCCCAGCGCAGATTAATCCAATGTTCTGAGGAGTACTGTTTGTGTGGCTCTCATTCACTGCACTGCATTCTAGACTACGTCCTATATGACCCAAAGTTTTACTGACAGCAATCACATTACCAATCAAGCACCACATAAAACCACACACCACTCTGCACTCCCTGTCCAAGCTTGATCATTCGAAGTGATACTTACCTGTTTGAACTTACATGTAATCTCCTTATTGGCTCCTCGTTGTTCTCTGTCTCCTCCAGATTCCTAGCGATCAACTCCCTCGTGTCGTCCAGTGAGTTGTGGTGTGTGGTTGTGGCATTCGTCTAAGTCTTCGTCTTCATCTGATCATCTGTGTATACAAAGGAAATAGGATTGGTTACTACCTAATACAACACTCTCAAATATACTCAAGATTGTATACTCACCTCATCATCTCATCCTTTCTGTTGAACTCATTATAATAAACTGTTATTGATTTCACTTACCATCTGTGTCCCGTCCGCTCCATAACACCAGCCATTCGAATTTCATATTAAGATATTATTTTAACCCAAAAGAGCAAATTATGCTCCCTTTGAACTGACTGTCTTTAAAATACAGACCTTGTGTAATCTCAGGATATCTGTAATCAAAAACACGTTTAAAACATACAGTATATAATTTAATTTCATTCACATGTGTTTCATAAACACAGAATCCTTTCTGGATTACAAGCTGCCTTTAAAACGATAAGTTTAATTCTAGTTGCTGTGAGAAAAGGCTAACGATCCTTCACCTGCAGGATCACATGCAGTATCTGGTTTCACTATATTTTGATATTCCCTTTCGTTGACTATGAGTAACACTACATCTACTAACTCTCATTATAGTAGAGTACTACTAGTAGACTGGTAGGGTAAGAATAAGTTGACATCTACTTGCAAAGTTTCTTATAGTCAGTCAAATGCCTGTTGGGAAACCATCACAGCAAATATTATTCAGACAGTCTATTAATACTCTAATGAGAGTTTGTTGACATGTAGGTGCAATGTTGCAAGTTGTCAACAGAATGCTCAAAAGGGACCATCAAAATAAAGTGTTACCCTATATGACGATTAAGCAATTAATCGAATTTCAGGAGGAGCACGCACGAACGATCGCAGCTGCCACCAATCTCTTTACTACCGATAACCTCGCAAATCTCTCCTCCTCTGCCTTAAATACCGCTCACTCCCTATCCTCGGCTTCTGCGTTTTTTGTCTCAGACCTGTTTCT
>JAUMHG010000069.1:12733560-12746419 GCA_032359395.1 Enteromius anoplus
TATTCTGTTCCTCAGTCCGCATCCAGATCAGACGGTGTACCAGCAAGAGATGATCTTCATCGGAACACCTAGATGAGCTCCGTGGACAGATAGCCGGATCCAGTTGCACACACACACTATAAGTCCTTACACATTTTAACATGTGTTAAATTGAAGTGGAAATTAGGTGCTGTTGTTAATTAGTGGATTGTTAAAAGCACTATATAAATAAAAGTGACTTGACTTGACTTGACTTGACTTGACCCACATGAAATGTTTGGGGTTCAGACTAAACTCCAAGAAAAGTGTGCTTTCACCGGTATAGAGAACTACTTATCTAGCCGTAGTGTGGGATTCGATCATGATGCAGGCACAAATGTCTCTTGCTTGGATCGACTCTATTCTCACTGCAGTCGGGAGAGTATTGAAACACTTTCTCCTAGACCTGACAGATCGTCACGTGTTGGTGCACACCGGCAACACGGCAGCTGTCTCTTATTTCAATCACCAGGGAGGTCTGTGTTCAAGCCCCTTGTACAAGCTGGCACACCAGATCCTGGTTTGGTCCCAGGGGAGACTTATCTTGCTGAGAGCAGTTCATGTTCCGGGGCGTTTAAATGTGAGAGCAGACATCCTGTCGAGACAGGGGCCGAGGCCCGGGGAATGGAGTCTTTTAATGGGGCAGATGTGGACCTCTTTGCGACCCAGGAGAGTGTGCTATGTCCCCTCTGGTTCTCTCTAGTTCATCCGGCTCAATTGGGGCTGGATGCTATAGTACAGATGTGGCCGAGGCTTTTTTCTGTACGCCTTTCCGCCGATTGCTCTGCTCCCGGGAGTTCTGGAGAGAGTGTGTTTGGACGCGGTTGACCCAGTTAACTGCTCTGTTTGTACAGTTCTGGAGTTCCTGCAGGTCAGGTTGTCCACATGGTTGACCCACTCCACCCTCAAGGTGCATGTGGCAGCAATTTTTGCTTTCCACACCCCTCTGGGTGGGCGCTCAGTGGGCAGGGAACCTTTGGTGTCACATTTCCTCTGCGGTGCGCCAAGGCTAAAACCTCAAGTGTGGTCCCGAGTCCCTACATGGGACTTGGTGGTGGTGCTTGAAGCTTTCTGCTGGGCTCCTTTTGAACCATTTGAGGAGGTTTCCGATCGTATCCTAACTGTCACCACGGTAGCACCACAGCCTATCCTGCTGCAGGCTTTCTGCCCTCCTCCCTTCCAGGAGCCGGACCAGGAGAGGCTGCACTGTTTGTGCCCAGTCTGAGCATTGGACACTTACATCCACAGAACTGCCCTGTAGAGGAGATCGGACCAGCTAGTGGTCTTTTTCGACCCTGCGTCCAGGCAGACACTTAGCAGGTGGATTGTGAATGCTATTACTATGGTCTATGAGTCTTTTGGTCATCTGCAAAGCAGCTGGCTGGTCTTCGCCTCTGACGTTTGTCAGGTTTTATGGCCTAGACCTGCCGGCTACTCCGGGATCGGTAGTCCTTATGCCTTAGATGTGCTGCTTCACACACAAGTATGTCACCCCGATTCCTTGAAGGAAAGAGATACAGCGTCTCTTTGCCACACTCCCGGCGTCTCTGCCGATGCTTGCTTCATTTCTGAGGCTAATGCCGATATCTCCGCTTTTGAGCTTGTTGATCTCTGACGTCACCCGCCTATGGCTGGAGGCATTCCCAAAGTGTTTCACTCCAGTATCTCGTTCCTTCAAGGAAGGACATATGTAACCCGGAGACGTTTTATTGTCTTGTATATATATTACCTTCCTAATATCTTATTTATTGTCTACAATTCAAACTGGAGCACTACTATGTGATGACTTTAAAGTGAGCAGCCTTAATAGTCTTAAAACTTTTTTTCATGTAGTAATTTATACAGATTGACAGCTATTTAAATGAACACGGCTCTGTCTGAGGTTCAAGAGTGAGTTTCCTTGCATGTTGTCAGTGTGCATCATCAGCTCATTCTATATGAACAAAATACTTGAGGGGAACTTCCTTCAGGATTCAGCACCGCTGTACCTTCAAGCATCCTTTTAAATATAAATGAGCTCAGTGGGTACATCAGTTTTCCATTCATTCGGAGCAGTACAGATTGCACCTCTTGTCATCGGACATGAAGGTGCCCGAAGGGGTGTTCGTCTCGCTGCATGTGGTCACACACACACACACACACACACACACACACACATTATAGAAAGTCCACTGCATATAAAAGCATATTGCAGCAAACACATCACAATCTCATACAACTTCAGTCTCATGTGTTGGTTGGTCTTTAACATTTTCATACAAACCAGGTGAGTTTGTAAGTGATACTTACAATAGCTATGCACCATTCGCAGTAAAAATTATTTTAAAATGAATTTTCAGTGAGAGGATACAGTAATACATCTAGGGACCAATTCTCACTATTGACTAGCATGCCTGTTGGCTGTTTATTAGTACTTACTGTATATATAAGCATACAGTATTATTCTGTCTGACCATATTTTAGAGTCCTTAATCCAAACCAAATCTGAATTTTAACAACTGCTGTACCTTACTAGCTATTAATAAACAGGAAATTATGAGCTTACTGAGGCAAAAGTCATAGTAAATAGTCCCCAAACTAAAGTGTGAGCAGCTCCCCCAGGAGCCTCAGTTAAAATATTGTGCTAAACCATCCCGATTTTGATCTAACAATAATTGTCCTTTGTGTGATCCATAAAATGATCATATGCACAGAAAACAGACGGACACCTCTCTTTCAGATGTCTAAGAATCGCAAATTATCTTGAACTTAATGCACAAATTAATGGTTTCAGCTCTCTGTCTTGTCATTAACATGTAAAAGATCTCCACTCATCTTCCAAACCCTTTCATTTAGAGCAACACCTTGCATTTCCAAAATCCTGCAGTGCTCAGACAAGAAAAAGTGCATATGTCAGCTCAGACCCTGATGTCACGCTGAGCATTTTTCCACATCAAAGATAGTTTTTACAAATATGAGTGCTTGATTATGGATCAAGATCTGAATATGAGATCATTTTCACTTTATAAATGAGGCCCCTGGTGTCTCGTCATTCAGTACAATCAATTTAAATTACTATTTTTGTTTTTAATCACAAATTTGGTTTGTATATGCCTGTTATTACTGTTATTATTATCAGTATTTCCGTACTTGGCTCTGATATGGAAGCACAGAAATGTAACTCAATGTCGTCCACACATTGTCATCTACATCACGGTCGGTGTCTTCTCTGGAACAACATGCCTGAGGAAGAATATCTTTGCATTATTTATGTTAAACATTCACCGTATCCAGGAGTGAAACATCATCATGGACAGTGATCTTATACTTTTCACTTTTGTGAGGAACCTCTGGGCATGAACATCAATGTGGTTAATGTTCTGAAAACTAATTTTCATGAATTCTTGAAATTCATGAATGTTTTCATCAAAGGCATTTTTTTTAAATGAAAATAATAATAATAATAATAATAATAATAAATATGTGTTGATGATTGTGTGACAATTTTGTACTAAATAAAAAGGACTAAACTGGCTAAATATTATTATTATTATTATTATTTTATATCATGTTGTCATTCCAATTAAACTCATACTCTAACCCATCCTAAGGATTGCTAGGATTGAGTTAGAATTGGCAAATTCTCTCTTTTTAGTTAGACTATTTGTATTTATTTATTTTTATTTTTTAAATAATTTTACAAAATTAAAATCTAATAGATCTTATGACATGAATATGGAATAGTACAACAGAGAATAAATTACAGATTTTTATTGTATTTGTTTTTTTTTATTTATGTATTTATTATTGATTTATTTATTTTCTTGTCACTGCAATTCAAATCTCAACTTAACAACCAAACTGTTGTTGTTGTTTTGTTTGTAACCAATTTATTTCAAATTCACACTCACACAGGCACCTAAAAATAAACAAAATAAAACTAAAACTTTTCTGTCCAATAATCATTGTCATTGCGTGATATAATTTTGATTTCTCAGATTCAGTATTATATTTTTTGTGTTTCCCAAACTTTTCTTCATCGGTGTATTGATATGTTCAGTTGTGGAAAGTGAGAATTACAGTGTATTAGAGATTATAGGAGCCTCAGATGGTAACCTTTTTTTTTTGTTTTTGTTTTAATAACATTAGATTGAGAGGACTGATATTGGCTGCGTGTGTGAGGCTGGCTTGAGGACATGCATTTCTTTGAAAACATTGCACAAGAAAATAAACACATGGTAAACTGAGAAGCAGACAGCTTTTGGAGTTTTATACAGTATTTATTTAGGGTTCATAGATTTTCAAAGATTATAAGAATTGTTCCTGTCAGTCTTTATGCATCCTTTGTGATGCTGTGAGATATCACTAGACTCCTCTGTGAACGGAAGCTAAGGCTTAATCAGTGAACATGTGCAAACACACACGCCATCTTTATTCCAGTGCTCCTAAACGACTTTCTGTTTTTTCTTTTTTCTTTTTTTTTGAGTATTACAAACCTATAGAAAATCAATGAAATAAAAAGTAAAATAAAAGAATGAGAGGCACAAACAAAAAGCAAAGCAGTTGCCGAGCATTTGCATTTTCTCCAGCTCTCAGAAACTAGTGCTCACACACATTCAGAGACCGTTTCCATACTTTCTGCGTCTCACACACAATCATACAGAATGTTCTGCTAAAACAGCTAAAAAAGGCCTAATTGTGGCATCTAGTCATTTTAGGACCTGAAATGGTAAATATAATCACAAAATCAAACAATATAAATAGATACCTTTGCAGATTTTTTTTTTAGAATGGCAGTGTGTTTTAGATGAAGAATATTAGAAAGAGAAGGAACTATAAAATCCAAATAAATAAAGAAAAATAAATGCACTATATCATAAATATTTCTTTGTGAGTATTGACCTATTATGAGAACATTCTGTCCCTAATACACTTTATGCAAGTCTTAAGAAAACAAAAATTAAAATAAATAAATAAATAATATGATTTGTTTACTAAGGAGAGCAAGTGGCAAGTTTCAAATTATTTACATTATTAATTTGTCACCAAGTATTTTTCATAGCATTGCTTTGTAGTAACCTTTGCATTAGCCTGTAAAGTACAAACCAGAAAGTTTAGAAATATTACATTACACGTTGTTAGAAAGTATTTCGTATTTACATGAACACCCCACTCCAATTGGATGTTTGGTACCAGAATTGATATTTACACCTAGAAATTGTTTTTGAAATATATTAAAATAAGCCCTAATGCCCAAGTTCTCCTACATCATTTCCTTTAACAATGTACACCACCAAGACATCTTCTACAGCTCAGACTTGCAAAGAATTGACAAAAAAAATAATAATTAATTCTGCATGTACAGTATGAACATATGTGAATGATATGAATTGTTGTGCAGCATTGATCGTGTGCAAAAAATTGTGACCATAAATGAACAGCAGAAAATTCCACATTGTTACACTTAATTGTTACATAATCACCATAGTTTTGAATATACAATCACTATTAATAACCTATTGGATCTGTAATTAAATGCATTCACACATCCTTGAGTCCAAAAGCTACACTCATAATATGTTTTATATCTCTTCATATAGTACCAATTTAATTTATAGTACTGTTAAGTTCCTTCTGAACATTTCTTGAATCGATTTAGCAATATAAATAGCAAAATATGATTTTTTTCCTTTTTTTTTTTTTTTTTGGTTGTATGGTACCAGTATTGCATGCAGTACAGATGTGAAGGATGCATGAGTAAACATGTGTAATAAATATGTTGCTTGATTTCTGGCATGCTTTCAAGTCCACAGTTCCCTGGTTATGAATAATGTATCGTAAGATCATTCAATATTTCATTATTCATTGAAGGGGTTGAGAGATAAGATGATAACATCAAATTAAAACAAGGTTAATTTTTACTTCATTGAGCTTTGACTTCTTGTTAAAACCCCGCTGCCTTTTCGTTAAAGTAAAACATCCAGAAAACATCAATTATTGATATACTGAGATATAAAATGGCAAACTATATAGAACTCTTGGTGAGTGTGACATTTTGTTTTCATCTCTGTGATGGTTGATGAAATTAAAACTGCAGACCTTGATGGAAAATGTCTTACATGCAGGTCTATCAGGATTAAATATATTTATAAATGATTATGACAGATGTACTATACCATATTGAGAAAAAAAAGAAAAGTAAATGAAAGATGTGTATATTCGTACCTTCTTAGTTAAATCTGGTCAGTATTGTGCTTTTATATTTTTTTTCAAGCATTGTAAAGCTGAACTATATTCATATGCCCTTCTCACCGGCGGAGTACGCTGGGCTCGGGCCGACGCTTTTACACAGATTTCGTCTTGTTTCAGGATAAAATTACAATATCGCTTTTGCACCGCGAGCCCCTCCGCCGTCTCAATAATTCACTGTATTTAATTCATTTTATATGTAAACACAGAGCTATTCTCTTCTTATGAATACAAAGAGTGTTTTAACAATCCTATACAAGAGATATATTTACAGTACATAACACAAAGGAATGACTTTTTCACTAAAGAAAGCCAAGAGATCCCTTAACTGCTGGCTTTTTCAAACAAAAACAGTATCAAAATGACGATTTGAGATGTTTAAAAGTTGCGGTAAACACATAAAGAAGGAAAGAAAGATGCTAAATCAAGCTGAGACGGCATGCAGGCTGTTTGAAATAGTGTTTACAGGACATCAGAGTATACCAAATACTGAGAGGTTTATAGCACTGAATCTGGATGATAGTTAGCAGCAGCTAAACCAGACATCTTCCAGCTCAACTCTTTTGTCTGCTTTGATCTTCGTGTGGAATTATGGCCTAGACCAAAGGCTTAGACCAAACCAGGATTAGGCCATAGTTCAATTAGGACATTTAAGTCATTTTTATAAACACGATCAGGAAAAAGCATTACCTTGAGACAAAACAAAGGCACTGACATGTTTTAATATCAGTCAGTATTTCTTTCTTTCATTTGAAACAGCTCAGACTTTAGTCTAGGACTAGGCTGAAGCATTGTCTGTGAAACCAAGGCAATGTGCTATTTTCATAAGTTCCTATCAAAATGCTGATCTGAATCTAAACATGACACACTAAACAAGCAGACTGCAGCCAGTCGTCTTACATACCATTTGTCTCTTTTGGTGTAACTTTGGTGACCAGGCTAAAATAGCCTGAATAGCAACCCTTTCTCACACCAAAGCTTCAAAACAGAAAAAAACTAAAAAGATGTACTTGTGCACAATATACTTATTGTATGCATATATATATATATATATATATATATATATATATAAACAAACCTGTCTCTAACATTAACTGTATCCCATCTTAATAGCATGTTTTCCATACAACACTAAGACAATAAGTACACTATGCCTAACAATGAACATTTTATAAAGGTAAGCAGGTATTATTCAAGGATACTTAATATAAGAGGGACCCAAAATGTCTAATGCATTTAAATATGTGCATACATCTGTAAAAGTAGAAATATTTGTATATTAATTGATCTTTTTGAGCATGTAACCCCACATCAATCCTAAATTTAACCACCAGTTAAAACATGTAATGGGCTGATAAATGTAAAGATACAGATGACTGCTGAAGAGAGAGAGAAGAAAAACGATACTAAAGTACTGCACATAATTTTCAAGTCTTCTGAAGCCATATAAGCATGTGTTGATCCTCACACAAAGCACTCATTAAATAATGGCTCAAATGCCGATATTTGTAGTGCAAACATTAGTAAGTCTTGTTGCATGATTAATTTTATTACTCTCCTCCCATAAATTTTTTATCAAAAAAGGAAAGGTCCTACAAACGCATAGTAAATAAGGTCAGGCACAAAAATAACTGTGTCCATGCCGTTTCAGCACTGATTTGTCACTGTGTGTCTTTACTAAATCCTGGCAGTACTAATGCCAAAAGATAGTTTGCACCGATGCAAGCTCTTAGTAAAACTGGCCCAAGTTGTCAAAGTTTAGCTGGTCAGCATCCGGTCAACCCATGCTGAGCTGCGTTTCCTACAAGAATCACAAGCTTAAAAACACCGTAGACCCAATAAAACCAAATGAAGTCCAATCAACTTAAAGGGAGAGTTCACCCAAAATGAAAATTCGGTCATTAATTACTCACCCTAATGCCGTCTCAAACCTGCAAGGCCTTTGTTTATCTTCAGAACACAAATTACAATATTTTTAATGAAATAGACAGACAGCAATGGAATTATCACGGTCAAGGTACAGAAACATAGCAAGGAGATCGTTAAAATAATCCATTTGACATTATTGGTTGAACTGTAACTGTACAAAGAATCCATGGATACGTACATATGTTGCGTATGTTGTTTATGTATGTGACATTCTCCAAAATGGCAATTTAGGGTGTCATAGAGGAGACAAAATGATGAATGAAGTTATTATTTTTGTTTTCTTTGAACACAAAACATATTCGTATAGCTTCGTAAAATTACGTATAATCACTGATGTCATATGGAATACATTAACAATGTCCTTATTACTTTTCTGAGCCTTGATCGTGTTAGTATCCTTGCTTAGAGACCTCTCAGATTTATCTGAAATATATTAATTTATGTCCCAAAGATGAATAAAGGTCTTGCAGGTTTGGAATGAACATGAGGATGAGTGATTAATGACAGAGTTCTCAATTTTGGGTGAACTAACCCTTTAAGCCTACAATGGTTTTGGGAAACTCAGCCCTGGTAGATGTAACCACATGATTTTAAAGACAAAATGCATCTTTTGACAGCTTTTGGAAAGTAAGCATATAATCTGATGGCAAATATTTACCATGTTTTGGAATTGCCATGTTTTTTAGTTTGTTTTTTTTTTCCTTTATTTTTTCCATGTCTGCTGCCATTCATGTCACAGCTCTTGATTATCACTACTTATCGAAGGCTTGGGACTGTGCATGTTCAGCCAATAAGCATTGCACTTTATGACATTGCTTAATGCCAATCAGTCATGTGACTTTTACAGCTCAAGTGAACCAAGTGCTCATGAGGACGAGTGGGAATGTTAACGGAGAGATTGGCTGATAAACAAATTAAATCTATGAGTGCTATCAAATTTGGGATTTTGTTATTAATAGCAATGCCTTCAATTTCCATAGCACAAAATTAAACATAAAACAAGCATTGTTGAAATATAAAGGTGTGGATAAAATTCAAAATACAGTATTTGAGTGAAAAGTTTTATCAAAATAAATGAGGTTGCGTTAAGGTGTATAATAAATTCTCTTGAATAAATAAACTATCTGTGAGTAGAGAAGTAGAAAATACAACCTTATGTTAAAACTATTCATAATTCACTTAATAGACCGTCAAAGCAAGAAAGATTACAAATAAAGGTATATAAATATTAAATTATTCAGTGCTGCTCCCTTAGAAATGACTATAAGGGGAAAGAATTGTGGATATCCATGTTTTGTCTTTGAATTTGTGTACTAATTTGCAGCAGTAACTATTTTGATAATCCTAACTATTTTTAAGTCCTAAAGGAAATAATTTACAAAAATAATAATGATAAATAAAACTCCATCAAACCAAACGCAAGTGTACTGAAAACGATTGATTTTTGGAGCAGACACCATTTGTTCTTAGCTTCTTTAGTGTATTCGGTCAGCCAGCAATTAAGGTGAACCCAAGGTCGAAGAGATTTAGTCCTGATTTGAAGTTGTCAACATAAGTCCTGCTTGTATTACAAAATCAGACAGAAGGGTATAAGGACATATAAACATGTGGCAGTTGAGAATCCAGTTAGTTGATATAATAAAGCCAGTAAACGACGTTGAAGAAGGAAAATACGGTGGGGAAGATCATTCTCGACCACTTGTCGATTGAATTGACATCAGTTAAGTCAGGGATGGTGATTTTAAGCTGTGACGTGCGCCGCCGTAGTCGGCTCTTCTTCTGCGCGACATGGCGTTCCAGCGCATTGCGTCCAAAGTTGTGTCGGGCCAAGCCGGCTTTTCGATACTGCAGCGAGGTGCTGTCATAGGCCAGCATGGTCGTACGTGGGTCACTCAGACCAAGGGTCAACTCTGATGTGCCCATTTCATTCTTGATCTCCAGAGGACTCAGAAGAATGTTTTCATGGGGGTCCATCTAAGATATAAAGACAATTGGTTATAACTGATAACAATTACATTTTTTTTTTTTAGGGCTCTACAGTGGGACCATTTTAGTTGCACTTGTGACTGAACTACTGTAGAGATATTTAGGAGCACTGATCCAGAAGCAGCAGCATATGCATACATTAACAAGATGAACAAATAATCTTTCCATTGATGTATGGTTTGTTAGGATATGATAATTGGCCAAGATACAACTATTTGAAAATCTGGAATCTGATAAAATTTTAACTTCTCAGAATTTTGAAATATACTATAAACTCTCAAATGTGAGTTATAAAGTCCAATTCTGGAGAATATTTTCCTACTATGTCAATTTTATATCTCACAATTCTGACTTTATAACACAATACCGACTTAATATGTAAGAATTGCAAAAAATTAAGTAAAATTGCAAGATTATATATCTCTTTTTTCTCGCAATTCAGACTTATTTTCTCAGATTTTTTTGTTTGTTTGTTTGTTTGTTTTTTGTCAAAACAAGAAATCAAATGCTGACTTACCTACTGCTTTTCAAGAAAAAAATATTTAATATTTCAACACAGTATTTAAGACATATTGAGACAAATCAACATAGTGCCAATAACACATGGGTGGACATGGGTTGGTACACATGAAGATGTAAAGCAAATTTAAGACATGGTGGTACAAGTGATAGTATTTATGCTATATATGGCCACAAAATCATATCCTTTTGATGACAAATAATAGGGTATCACATTATTTACTAAACTGAAATTTATCTAAATCTAAATCTAGTACATTTTCAGTTGTTCTCCCTCAAAAAAATATTGTATTTTCCTTTCTAAATTGCACTTTTGAAAGTATTTTTTAAGAACTATATGAAGTGTTAAAACATTTGTTTGGTTAAATGGTTAGGAGGGAAACGAGAGGTGATCATGTCAATGGAGAAAAAATAGGTTGTGTTCTTAAAGGAATAATTCATCAAAAAAAAAAAGACATTCTGTCATGATTTCCTCACCCTCATGTCTGTCTTTTTTGCAACGCAAAACTGAAACAGAATGCTGATGAGCTCCAATAGGGGAAAAAAAAAAACTACATAAAAGTAGTGCATATGACTTGTGTAAAGTCATCTGAATACATACCTTTTTATTTATTTATTTTATCATAGACCACTGATGATAAACCTCTCTCAAAGAGAACATTAGACAACATGAAAGCATAAAAGTTATGACAGAATTATCAGTTTGGTCAACAGTTCTTTTAAGAGGAAACAGGCTTAAATAAATTTGCTGCATTGGATGCAATTGTTCTCTCGATGAACTTTTTTCAGTACCTTATTTTTTGAATCGCCTAGTCCTAATGCTGCATCATCCACAAAGATCGGTTCCCACATGGAGTCATGAACGTCAATATCCCTCTGTTTCATTCTGGCATACAGAGCATCGTCTCTCTGAACTACATTTCCCACCAACCACTGAAAGCATACAGAATCAGCACTGTCAAAGCATTCTCTTCAAGAGAGCTGGTGAAACTTACATGTTGGCTTTAAGAGTGTGAGGCAATGCTGGCATTTTAGGGAGTATGCCTCAAAATCCTAAAATCCTATATATTACAGGGTACAACATCTGAGCAGCAGCGAAACATCGTCACAATTTCATCAAACTAAAAGACTTAGAGTCTTGTCCAGTTACATGAGTGCTGTTTTTGCTTCATATATTATATTTAGTGGTTTTCAAATAACAAACAAACAAGTTATGTTCTAATAGGGTTTAAAAGATTCAGGCGAAAACAATTCTAAATCCCAATAATAAAAAGCCTATTCTGGACCCTGAAGCAGAACTGGCTGAGAATTACTGATCTATGTCTCTGTGTTACAATTATATAAAATATATAAACAACTAAACATTAGTTTATCTTCTAGCTATAGAACACTATAAGCCAGCATTATCCTGACATAAGCAGTATGTTTTTCCTGAAATAATGATAGACCAATCAAAAAAAAAAAAAATAATAAATAAATCTTATAAAGCTTGAGTGCTTCTTTTTTATATGCATCACATTTATCTCACATTGGCAACAATACATTTGCGAACCCAAATATCTGGCTTGATCTCTGCCTTGATTTTTCCTAAAATGTCTGATCTTAATTTCACTCACAGTTATACTAAGTAGGTAGAGTAGACAATAGAGTACCCTTGAATTTCTCAATTGTCTCTGCATTTCTTGATTGTCTTCCTCTTTAGGTTATGCCACAGCATCTAAACATCCAGTAACAAATTTTCATTAGTTGGGATGAGTCTTCATGAAGTGCCTGGAGTACTTTGATTAAAATTCCTGGTAACACTTTATTTTAAGGTGCCTATTATACAGAGTAATTGCCTAAATAAGTACTTAGTAGTAGCCATTGTGCTTACGTGAAATAAAATGTACTTATCATGTAACTAACTTATTGAACAGCCTTTAATTACAGTTTGTTATTCTCTGTTAGACTCTGTTACAAAAGTGTAACAGTAGCAGCCTATTACATCTGCATAATTGCAAACTGTTCCATAACAGCATGATAAGTACATTTTGTTTTACGTAAGTACAACAGCTACTACTAGGTAATTACTCTGTATTATGAACACCTTAAAATAAAGAGTTACTCACATTTGTTAAATTCCGAGTCTGTATAAATAAATATAATCACAAAAAATTATCCCGCTCAGTTAACATGTGCA
>JAUMHG010000069.1:12824447-12841411 GCA_032359395.1 Enteromius anoplus
CTTTACTAGTTACTTGGAAAAAGTAATATTATTACGTAACTCGCGTTACTTGTAATGCGTTACCCCCAACACTGCTGCCCAGTGGAATCACTCTGGATGCTGATGCCATAAGACCTAGCAGTCACTGGAACTGCTTGAGCATGAGTTAGAGGCCCTCCCGCACTCTTCTGATTGCTGCGAGAAACAAGTCGACTTGAGTGGGGGACAGTCGTGCCCGTATTGCGACCAAATTCCACATTACGCCTAGATAGGTGGTCCTCTGAACCTGAGAAAGCACACTTTTCTTGGCATTAAGTCTTAACCCCAAGTGTTTCATGTGAGCTACGATGGCATCTCGATGCCTGCCTGCTTCACTCTGCGGCCGTGCAAGAATCAGTCAATCATCGATGTAGTTTAGGACGTGGATACTCTGAAGCCGCAACAGAGCTAGGGCCGCGTCTAATACCTTTATAAACGTATGGGGTGAGAGTGCTAGACCAAAGGGAAGTACTCAATATTGGTAAGCTTCGCCCCCGAAAGCAAACCTGAGGAACTCCCTGTAGGAAGGATGGATGGACACGTGGAAGTACGTGTCCTTTATATCTATCATTACAAACCAGACCTCAGACCTGATTTGGAGCACGACTGACTGAACGGTTCAGTTGCCTGAGATCTAAAATGGGCCTCAGCCCTCTATCCTTCTTTGGAACCGTGAAGTACCAGCTGTAAAAGCCAGACTCCCTTTCGAAAGGTGGAACCACCTCGATGGCCCCCTTTCTTAAGAGAGTAGCAACTTCTTGTTCCAACACCAGAACCTGCTCAGTGCCCAACCATGGTGGGAAGAATCTCGCTGTAACTCGGCGGCGGATGCCCGAACTAAATGCGGTACCTGAAGCAGACTGACCAGACACACAGAGAGCGTTTGCTGAATAAATGAAGGCTGGCGTTGATATTTCCACATGTGCTTTTAAGCTTCCTGATCTCTGACATCACCCACCTATAACGTCTCACCCTTTCGTTGGACGTATTGCACAGCAGATTCAGAGCGTGGTCACGCTGAAGGCGTTCCCATAGCGTTTTGACACAGTTCGAGTTCCTGAAAAGGAATGGGTTTCTCGCAGCCAATCTGTTCACACTGAGCTGTTTTGTTTCACTTTTAAAGTGATCTTATCTTTCACTTTACCAATAACATTGTCTTCTGCAAATGGAGCTTCAAATTTGGTTCAATGAATCAGTGTAGTTTAACCCAGCATTCACAAACAGCACTGCAAAGTTGACACTACAGTGTGATTAGAAGCATTGTTTATTCATAGAATGACATGTGGACTTAAAAATACCATGCTCTTGAGCAAGCTGATATGCAGTACAATCTATATCTTTCAGAATTTCTACATCTTTTACTGTCAAGAGTATGAAAGCACTTTTTTGAAGAGTTTGCATGCACAGTAAATATGCTTTCTACCCCTAGCGTACCGCAGAGTTTGATGAACAGGGAACCTGTGATGAAATCAAACATCTAGAAATAAAGCAGATCTGATACAGACCAAAAATAACTGTAAACTTTAGATGATGTTCGTTGTTTACTGCACCATCACAGAGCAATTACTCTGAGAAACTGCATACAAAGGTGAAAATATAAATGAACGAGCATGTAAATGCATCATTAATGACAGATGTGCAGTGCTGAACCAACATCATTATGTGCAACCAATTCAAAAAGTAATCATCACTAGCTACCTGCTTGTTCAATATAGTAGTTTGATTTTATTTAAATGCTTCAAAATGTGTTTGTAGCTTGACATGTCACGGTTTGAAAATAGTTCCAATAGACAAAGAATGGAAGTCCACTAATTTATCCGTTCACACAAAAGAGACAAAAGCGTGCTTCTAATTGAGGGAGAATCTCAGAGCATGCTACAACAATGCTTCTCTAACAAATCCTTTGAGAGGATGGCGGCTGAAGATGTGACAGAATTTTTAATCTCTCTGACACTTGTTTCTATCAACCTTGTTTCCAAGCAACCATAAACCTTATGAGTCTGATCCGGCCCCAGTCATAAACTCATGCACCAGCTGACATTTCACTGCCAGAACTGTGAAGTAATGCAATGACAGCTCATATGTTATTAATAATCAAATGAAACTTGCACACCTTATGTAACTGCTGAAATCTCAAATTAAATTACCACACACTTGTCATACAAAGTGCAGCATTTATAGGGTACTCATAGAAATACATGTCAAAGTGGGTACCAAACATGTATACATATTTAACAATTGTGAGCCAACTTTATAATTATAGTCTTGAAACGTTTGCTAAAGTGATTTTTTTTTTTTTTGCTATGAAGATAAGATAAATATTTCCTTTCTAAATTAGTTGAATTTTCTTATAGCTTTCTTTAATCCATCAGGCAATGGCATTGTTAAATTGTGCGTGCACAAGAATTAAAAAGCACTTAAGAGCCCTTGAGTTTGATCGATACTTTCATCTTGCCTTGAATACAATGGGGGAAAAAATGATCAAGTCTTTAGGGAAAACTATGTAATGTTTTTTTTTTTAATAACAATACCCTCACTGAATCCCATTTTGCGTATTTCTAATCAGTTGTAAATACAGCACAATGTTAGAATTAGAGCAACCTTATGTTTTGTATGGCAGAGATTGTGTTTTATGGTAAAAATAATGAGACATTCTACCACTCATTCAGGGGTTGAAAGATAAACCTATTCTGCAGTTATTAGCAAGTAATTATTATTATTATTAAAGAAAAAAAAATACAAGAAAAGATAAAAAGAAAAAGAAAAGAAAAGGTGAAAAATGAAGACAATTGGGGGAATGGGTTTGCACTGGATTGTTTGAGGTCTCAGGGGTTCTTTTTTTTTTTTTTCTTTTTTTCCAAAACTGATGAGCATTACAAACAAACCCAGGCCCCTCTAAGGAGTCATTCAGACAGGACATGTTCTCGGCTTAAAAGACAAAAAAGAGAAAGGATGAAGAAATGGAACAAAACGCAAGGGTATCAAGATGTTTTAAGGGTTTTTAAGCAACATTTTTTAACTGTTTTGACACAGTGGCTCGTGTTGAGGAATGATGAAAAACAGATCAAAGATATCAAAGAAAGGAACAATAAGACACAGAAGCAAAGCAAAAAAAAATGAATAAATAAATAATTAACAAGCTGTAAGATGAGCCAAAGTAAGATCATTTCAGGAGGTGCTCAGACTGCTAACTTTCACTACGTACAGCACAAACCTGAAAAAGGACTAATTACAAAGTAATTAACAGGTTCACTCTGACAACATGTCTTCCAAACTGAAAGGAACATAAAATTACTTGAAAAGGTCTTTAGAGTCAGACCAATCAGACAAAATTGTTGGACCAGAGGCAGAAACGTATACAAAGCAATGTTCAATACCGTGAATCAGTTCAGGGGAAGAGACAACGAGAATATCCAGGAGACGGGCAGAAAATTGGCAACAGGTAATCCAAAAGACAAAACACAATGAACACTGGAACACGAATGAATAAGGCTTGGGTTAATGGTAAACATAGGAACAGACGTCTACAATGATCCAAGTCTAGGCAGACAAACAGACTGGTATTTATACAGGTGGAACTGATTGAATGATTGAACCAAACTAGCAACAGCTGTGAGGAGAGGTGCATTCTGGGGAATGGAGTCCAGGAATGAAAACAGACACAAAACACAGAGTACATAGAAAGCTGGAGTGCCAAACACTGTCTTTAGCTGGCAGCTCCAGCTGGGCGGGACACAAAAAATAGAACAAATATAAAAAAAAAATTACATTTCCTTTTAACATTTAAACAAAAGCATTCAAGTGGAGAAAAAATTAATGTAAAAATCACTTTAGTATTATTAAAACTACAACAGCAGTTCAATCAAGAGCAGTGAAACACACAGTCTATATTTTATTAAGACCTATACTGTACTGCATGGAACTAATATAATGTTACACATCCAATTTCCCCCGAAAGGTCCCCAAACGTTCACTTTAGACATAGCAACTTATGTTTGCATCAACACTTAAATACAGCAATTCTGTGTACAGTATATGTGTATATTTATCAGGATCACCCTGCCAAAGGCGAGCAGATAAAAGGTACTCCTCACAGAAAATGTGCAAATAAAGATAACTGTAGATGGTTTAATACTATTTGGAGCATTGGGGTCACTAGGTGAGTGTTTAATTAACATTTTTTCTGAAAACCTCCAGAACAGCTCATAAACGGTTAAAAAAGGTGACAATTAATAATAATACAGAACAATGGTTATTAGTAACAAATAAAAGCTTTAACACTTTAGCAACACTTTAGTTTGGTAATCAATTCTCACCATTAACTAGTAGTTTATTAGCATGCACATAACTGGCATATTGGCTGGTTATTAGTACGTAAGTGCATATTAATATCTTATTGTGCATGACCAAACGTCCTTTAATCCAAACTGAATAAACTACCTGAATAAATATTAGTAAACAGCAAATTAGGAGTTTATGGATGCAAAAGTTAACAATAAGTTAATAGTGAGTGCATTAAACTAGCACTGGTATACCATGCAATAGTGTCTGGATGGTGAACTATGTTTTTATGTAGCATCAGTGCACTTTTTATACTTTTACATGTAGTACTTTTGTATGTAGAACATTACTTTTCATATTTAGTATAAAATATTGTATTTTATATGTAAGTATGTGAGTATTATAAATAAATGAACAGACATATTAATTTAACATGCCAAGATGACTGTTAACACCTGTTTCCTCATTAAATGTATACATGTAAGAAGACATATGCTTTTACTTAATGTCAGCAACTCTTATTGTTGTATTGGCATCAAACATTTTATAACTGACCTCTGTAGAGTTTTTTACGAGAATAACCAACAAACAGTTTTGTAAACATGGACATGGTCTGGACTCTTAATTCAGTGAAGCCAACATTTCAGTGGATGTGTATTACCTTTCCCATATCTCAGGCTGTCATTGCCTCTTAAATGAAACAAAACCAGCAGTTGTTTCATTAGCTGTGATAATGAAAGGGGTTCGGCGCTGGAAATGCTGGAAAGCTTCATTGCAGTTATAACTAATGATCAAAGCTGCTGAAATAAAACACTGATATCAAAGCACAAATACAGCTGTTGAAAAAATAAAAAGCACAGCATTTATAGGCCTTGTACTCATTAGTATAATTGATATAGTCATGTCAAATCAAAATGATTTAATAGACAACCTGAGAAGATGTAATAATGGCTTAAACATTTTCTGCAGCACTGATATTACATTGACTCTCTTAACAGAAACTTTGGCCATGTACTGTGCCTCAAAGCTTGTGTGAAAAGGCATAAAATATGTTTTACCGCATCTAGTGTTCATTTCAACTGAACACTGTATTTTGAGACAAATCTTTGTGATGAAATGGATGTAAAATGAACAGCATTGTGTTTCTGAAGTCCAGAAATGATCTTTTGATCAGTATTATGATATCTGTTGTTGCCTTTTGTCTCATGCAAATGGTGCTTCCGCAGATGGATATGTGCAAACCAAACTCTAAAATGTGAGATGAAATGTGAAATGTGTATAGGGTACAGTGGGGCCAATATATATACATGCTATAAATTTTGCCTAAAATGTATAATTGCAGAAAGAATTATAGATTTAGTATTGAACATTAATGGAGCAAATAAATCATACAAGTTGTTTATTCTGTTTAAAAGTCTTAAAAATGTATGAGGTGGCAAGAAGCATTGATACTTTAGCTATTTTTGTTTAATAATGTCCACGTTAATACTTGTTCAAAACATTCTCTTTAGTAAAGTTTGTAAAATGTTCTGCTTATTTTTAAAAAAAAATTATAACAAATGTACTTAAAATTGCATATACTTTAAAATTAATACTTTCATTAAAATATGTTAATATACAAAAAACAAATATAATTTACTGTAAATAAGTAAAGATTCTGAAAGTATTGAAGGAGATCCAATAATATTTTTACAGTAGTAACAATAAATTATATTTTATTATGTTTACCTTAAGCCCCAACAACAGGGTGTTTTTTACCACAAAGACCATACTTTCACATATTCTTTCTGCATTTAAAAACTGCTGCTATGAAAATCGTAAAGAAGACCTTTGTCTCAGAATATATAAATTAATTCTAATTTACCTAAATGTACAATATTAAAGAAAAAACATCAAATCAGATACACATGCATCTTTAGGAAATGCTTTGTAAAGTGTTGCGCCACATTTTTGTGCCATCTAGTGATTCAGATGAAAGTTATATCAAAGGCACATTTTACCCCAGGACACCTTTATCCCAAGTGTATCCTACTTCTTTCAGCCCACTGAAAGACCATAATGTCGTATAAGATTGCCCAGATCACATTATAGCATTCAAAGACACAGTAATCTACCACACAAGTATACAGGAGTCTTGTGAGCAGAGAGTCATTAGACAGCGAGCTGTGTAGCTGTTATAAAAGTACTCAAGTTTCTCAGGTTTCTCTTTCTTCTCTGGGAATTGAATTTCTTCGCTCACCACTGTTCTTGAGATTTTGTTCTTCATCAGTCCACCCCAGCCTTCCTCTCTCTCTGTAACGCCTACTCGCCAACACAAACTCTAGCAGCCCATCACACCATCCAGCACCGCTCTTATTTCTCATATTAAAAATACATTAGGATAGAGATGGGAGCCATTATGAAAGCTATTGTATAATCCAGGGATGCACAAAACCCCAATATGTCTAGTTCACATGTCCGCAAAGTCTATTTGGCTCTCGTTTGCCTTTTAGAGCCTGTTATTTCAGAAACAGCCATTTAGCTGATTGGAACAGGGGTGTTTATCTTTAAAAGTGATGCTGAACTTACAGCAACCTGACAGCACCGAGCCGTGCATTCATCAACAAACGTCCAAAGGTTATATAATTGCAAGACACGTCTGAGGGGCCAAGACTGGTATACCTGAAACCTACCAGCAATGCCAAAAAACCTCTTTGGGTGTTTTAAAAAGTGTTCACTCAAATAATATAACACAAAGTTTCATCAGGTATTACATTTCTAAGTAGATGTTAGATGACACCTGAAATGCATCATAGATTTTCTTGAGTACAGGCATTCAGTCTAGAATCAAGAGCATCAAACTTCATAAGTGCTATCATAATGTATGCGCTCTGCCATCAGTAGTGAACCTAATTTTGTTTTGTACGGTGCTTGTCATGTTTTATATTCTCCACTGCATTTATGTAATCTTATGTGTCGCTTTGTTTTAGCCAACTGACACATTTACAGAAATGTCCACAAAAAACCCTCTTAAGTTTGAAACCCACAAAATGTGCATTACAAATGCCAAGCATGGAAACTGTTATCCTACAATCTCTTTTAATCACAGAATTTAGTATACGTACTGTTGCAACTAAATCTCCACTCTTATTATTATCTTCAGTAATAGCGAGAGAGGTTAGCACTAGTCTCTGCTCATAGATTTCTTTTAGCTCTATCTAACATGCTTTTAGTCAGATTGAGATGCAATGAAAGTGCTTAAAGGCAAAAAATACACACAAAGGATATCTATATGTGAACTTTGAAATGAATACACCTATGGGTTTGTTGGTAGTCATTAGCGTTTTGCAGTTTTTTTTTTTATGTTATAACCCGAGTGGGCAGACCAGGGCAGCAGTAACAGCTGAATCTGTCAAACATAGTAACACTCGTTTCAGTTTCATTTCTTGTAGGAATCACTCGTGCGTGCCAGGGAGAAAAATATTTTTTACATAAGTTCATGATTTAGGCTTTTAGGCTCTATGCAGTGTTTTTACAAATAAGTATCATCATTTATTTTAATTTTGCATGAGATAATTTAAAGTGTGAATATAGTCTGTTCAGATGAAATGAAGTACATCTGTCTATAATCCGAGATAGAAGTTCAGAAGAAACCCTATCAAGAATAAGAATAAATGCCATGCTGCTTTGCAAACTCAAGCCCATTAAATTTTACTGGATTCTGTCACGTCACATGTATATTGGAAATCACTGACCACAACAACAGTAAATGCCAAGAGTTTATTCACTTAGTGTTTGAGGAATGAGGAACCTAGAGCTTGTTCTATTGGTGCTTGAAAAGAGCAATGTGACACAGGACAATGCAGCTCCTGTCATCTGTTTTACAGTAAATAACTACTAATCTACAAAAATGAATACATAAACATATAGAGTGCCCCCAGTTTGTATGTTAGAGAGGCAAACATGCTTCTTATCTCAAGTGTATTGAAACAGTTGGGTCAACAGAATACACAAAAGCCAGCACATGCTTCAGCTACAACAGATACCCCACTCATCCTAAAACACCACCCGTTTCACGTTCACTAGTTTTCCTGTTTTCAATCAGAGCAGCCAGAGGTCACCAAAACGGCATGTCAAAGGATTTGTGGCACATTATGCCATCAAACTAGCATATTATTATCAGCATTCCTACACACAAATGCAAAAGGATGAACATTTTAAAATCGGAGGATTAATGTGTTTCCATTTTTTTTTTTTCTTTTTTTTTATTGGACTTAAAAAATCCTCCAACGCTCACACTAAGCTCTCAGCCTCTTGTTTCCTGAATATTTTGATGTGTTTAAAATGAACTTGTTCTGAGGGAACTTTGTATACTGATTGCATCCATTCGCTCTCTGTTTTTGGAATCATGTTTTGTAGAGCCCTGGTGAAATAACAGAACACTCTCCAGAGGAAAACTCGTTGTTCTGCATTATAATGATAAACTCTAACCAACGTGATCTCATGCTAATTTATATGCATATGCTAAAACGTACAATACTGATATAAAGCCAACACGTTCTCACTATATATATATATATATATATATATATATATATATAATTTTTATTGTTATTGGTGCCCCGAACCCCACCCCTACAATAAACCTACCCACCTCTGAGCAATATAAACACTCACACAGGCAAATGCAGTCACATGTATTTATTTACTACTAATGATTAACAAGCAGCATAAATACATTACAAACAAGTCGTGTCACATTCCAAGTCTTCTGAAGCCATACAAAGTCTTGACGCGAAGAAGAGAGTAAAACTAACTTTTAATCACTAAAAATGTTTAACACACTCACGTCTCATTCAGTAAACATACTCCTGTCCCGTAGCATGACGCAATCGGTCACGAGATACACAAGAGCCAATAGTATTTCTCAACCAACATTGACAAAAGGATTCTTGTAGCTGCATTTTTTGTTTCCTATGTAAAACAATGGAGGACCCTTCACGTTGAAAAGTGACTAAAAAGGGGTACCTTGAGCTTGTAAAAGCGACGCAAAAACTTGGGAGTGAGAATGTGTTGTTTTCGCTTTTTAACGTACAAAACTGACATATTGACTCCATTTGTATCTTTTAAACGTTAAATCTAAATTGTACAACCAAAGTTGTGTTTGTTTGTTTTTGTTTTGTTTGATTTTTTTAAAGCAGGGGCAATAGTTTACTTACAACTGATATAAAAATATATACTTTGTGATTTTTTTCTTCCCTGTGAGTCAAGGTCATGGTAAGAACTAAGATGGCAGCGAAGGCAGAAAAAAACGTTTCCACTTGCAAACATCGGTCTGCACCTAAGATCAAAAAGCATCAGGCTTCTTTTGAGCCTAGAAGCTGCAAGACCGTTCATTAGCACTCGGTTTCACTTTCACTCCTTTGTTTGCATTCATCTATCCTCCGGTGAATCATGCACACCCGGGGGCCCTGTGAGGAGCGTGACCTTCCCTACAACCGCACCCCAGACTGCCTCCAAGAAAATGGCAGGTTGTTAATGTCAAAAATCTTTTGCAAGTCTATGTCAGCGAGTCATATCGCCCTGTGGTCACGTCTGACCTTTGCTCCTCTCTCTGAGCAGACCCACCATACCATCTAACACCTACTGTGGGCAATGCAGAGGACTTTTGATGATGGAGACATGTGACCGTGTTCGTACGTGCACAGAATCAAATGAGTCAGAAGCAATATAGGGCTATAAGTTGAAAGCACAGAGCTTTTTTCTTCGGCGCAGCTCCAGCGGGGTAATTCCGAGCAAGCCTTAATATAAGTTCATATATAATTTAATAATGCAATGGAGCCCCAGTCCGGAGAGCTCTGTGGGAACAGGGTAACTTTATTTCAAGAAAGTGTTTGCACTGCTAACAAAATCTACAAGATGGAAGGGGTACATTTCAAAACGCTGCTTCAAACTTCAGAGAGTCGAGTCATTCAAAATCAATGATTCACAAGGGAATAAACCCGAGGGGAAAAGATTAGGATGCAGAAGTAAAAATATGCTGATGCACGAATGTGCAATTTATTTTTCTCAGGTTCATGTAGCTGTCATCTGATTGTTAGAAAACCATAAACATATGATTTAAAATCCTATTGGAAAACCAAATGCGATTCCTTGTATTGCATTTCATCTGCATCTGAACTGTCAAATTACATTTAGTGGTCTGACTTCTTGAACATGACGTTGTCTGAATATGCAAGCTCCATTCAGTAAATAGTGAAGCAGTGAGTGCATCTGAGACACAGCATTAGTTTGAATGTGTAAATAATACAGTAATGTTCAGCACTTCAGTGTACTGTAACATCTTAAAGCATATAAAGAGTTGTAAGAATGATCTGTGTATATATAAAAGCCTCTTCTAAGGAATCACATTGCTAATATCCTCCTGTAACGGAGATACAGGAAAGAACAGTATAAAGTGGTACTGGTTATTCCATTCGGAAATGAGCCTGAGATTTAATAAACATTAATATCTTGTTTTATGATCTAACCTATAGGAGAGTCAAAAAAATTAAACTAAACGTTGCTGTTATACTACTGGCAGGAGGACGTCTTTCCTTAAAAATCTAAAACAAATGCAAATGGTTGTTATCTCTCATTCTCAGCAGATATGTGGAATTGAAGCTTTTACTTGTTTTTTTTTCTTTGTTTGTTTGTTTTATGTTTTTTTCAGACAGAAAAGACTGGCCAACTCCACTTCTCCCATTATGACAATGAATTGCTTCAAGTGCCAAAACCAAAAGTTCCCCATTGCCACAGGGAGCTGCATGACATCAAGGTTCATGCTTTAAATGGAGCTATTTATCCAGTGCAAAAGAACCTTTAATCCAGATGAATGCGTGCAAGATCCCAGCCAGGAAAATGTGAAAGGGTTCAGAGCAGTGATCTGTGTATTTGTGCTTCCTTGGCCTAACAGTGACATCATTTAAGCTTGCGGACAAACACAGAGGCGCTCACTCAGAAACCGCATAAATTGCAATCATTGTTGTGTCCTAAAGACATCTTGACAGCACTAATGTATGCATGCACTGTTGCTTAAAACATTAATAATTACTGTGAAATGGGACTATAAGCGAGAACATGAGCCACTTGCGCACATGCGCATCTCAAACCTAGTATTCTCTGTCTGCAGTGAAGAAAAAAAATTAAATCAATACATGTAACACATAGAAAATATCACTAGGCTATTTTGAGAACAATAGAAACAAAAACAGCCCCAAAACGCAGCTACGAGTACAAATAACTCAAAATATCCTATGCACTACCAGTTCTCAGTTATTGTTATGAATATCCTTCACTTGACCAGACCTCTAACACAAAGCGTCATGTTGTGCTTCGAAACCATCACTAGGGGATGCTCTTGTATCTAAGGGGAAAAGAAAAAAAATTCTACCAGATAACCAAAAGGGTGGAAAGAGTAGAGAAATCCAAAATGGAGAAATTCCTGTTATTGTTTTGTGATATTATAAATCCCCTCTGTCCTTATGCAGAAGAAAACATGTTGCCATAGAAACCACATTAGCTGCTCCTGACCATTACTCGTGTTCATATGTGAATACTGAGTAGTACATGCTGTGAAAAGTTTCTCATGAACACTACAGTATTTAAAATCATACAAGCACCACTGATATGAAGTGCACACCCACAGATGTGTGACAAACTGCTCATTCAGATCATTTGCTAAAAGCAGATAGACTATAACTCTTCAAATGAAACATAAATTACCTGGGACTGAGAGCTAAAAAATGGGGGTTCAAGAAGCTCACATACTTTGTGTCCAACTGGACAGTGATGCCAGACTTACCATATTCACTTCTGAGACCATGTCTATGCTGGCTATGTCTATATTCATCCCCACTCCCACCGGAGGACCTAAAAACCAAAGCAAATCACACCAGTGACGTTACAGCTAATTGATTTTGTTTTGGACATTCAAATAAATGGGCATGTCATGCACGAAGTGTTATTAACTCAAAATCAGCCTGATAACATCCAGGGTGAGGTGAAAAGTGTACCAAAGATATCTAAACTACGATCAATTCACCATTTATGGGTTCCTCATGATGAGCATCACTGATTATGTATTGCAAATCAGCTATCATTGGACAGAACGTGCAGATGTCCGAATTGTGTAAATCCACATCTCGTGCGGCAGATTCAGCGATTATTGTAAGATTTTGTAAGTGGAAGCAAGTGTGCCGATCGCCTCCAAAGCTCAGATAATTGGGATGTGTCAGCGCGAAACTCTCCGTAATAGCGCGCTTATGATTTCACTATATGAAAGTTAAGAGGTGATGTTAAAAGGCTGATATGATGGACCTAATTAAAAACGTGCTTTACCTCCGAAATCTGGCCTCAAGCGAATGTCGTATCCCTTTAATAGTCTATCAACAGTTTCTTTTACTAGAGACATATTGCTTGGATCGTTGACACTGCAAAGAGGGAAAACGCACCGTTAGATACAAATGCATGCTTGGAGATCGTTTTAGTAGTGTGTGTTGAGTACAAACAGCCGTATGAAGTGAAGAGAGCTTTGGTCAGACTTACCTTTGCGCGCACACCACGGCCACGATCACGGGAAACGTCCAGACGCGCACGAAGCTCTTTTGTCTTATTCTGAAGATAGCCATACTTTTATATGTTTCTGGTTTCCGTGAAGACAGAGAAGGTCCAACTTAGAGTGCGCTGTGCAGTAATTCCACTGTGGTGCGCATGCGTACATACTACAGCGCAGCATCCAGGAGCGCTGTGGTGCTGATGGTGCTGGAGGAGCACTTCCAGACCAGAGACAGCGAGATATTAAAGGGAAAACTACGAAAACACCGAAGTGAAAACAGCTGCAGCCTCCGTGCATCGTGAAAAAGCAGCCCTTTCTTGTCAAGTGGGCTTTCCACTTCATTAGTATGTCTTTCATCTCTTTCTCAAAATTTGACGTGAAGCACGAAAGTAATTTGTCTTACACACAGTGGAGGGGTAGGCTTGTCTTAAACGTAAAAGCGTTTAAAACGGACTTTATAGTTGACTTTTGTTGGTCCATCAGAAGTTAATAGATGATACGTGAGATACTTTAAAGAATCGACACAACAAGGGGGATCCGATGCAAACCCCTGCGTTAGTTAAAAGAAAGAAAAAAAACGCTGTATATTGATTTGAATAGACATAAGAGTGGAGAAAACATAAATGAACGAATGAAGAATAAATAAATACAGCTGTTATGAAGATTTTGTGACAAAAAAAAAAAAAAAAAAAGATTAGGTATCATGTGCACGTGAGAACAGCGTAGTATATGCACACCAAACACGTGATACGTGAAGTCCATTTTTGCGTTTTAATAGTAGAGCTTTCGTTTGGTGCATTTAGACGCAATTTCAGGAGACCTGGCTCAAATAAAAGGAAAAAACAAAACAGTGTCATACCATTTGCTATACATATTTTCATCATTTTATATAATGTTATGATTATATCACTGTTTCATTGGAAGGGAGATAAGTAAACACAAACATTAAAGGAGTAGTTCACCCAAAACTGAAAATCATTACATATTTTACTCGCCCCCAAGCCATCCTAGGTGTATCTGACTTTCTTCTTTCAGGTGAACACAGCCAGAGTTTTTTTGTAAATGTTTCCTGGCTCTTCCAAGCTTGGTAATGCTTGTAGATTTTATTATTTTGAAGCTCCATAAATCAGTTATTTCCATAGTGACACTAACCCATACACCTCCGGGGGGTTAACACACGTCTTCTGAAGCAGGTCCATGGGCTTTTCCAACAAAAATACATCTATTTTGAAATCAAATCACTGACTTCTGGTAACAGCAGTATGCTTGTTCATGAGAGAGTCGAGTTCTGACCTTTTGACCTCTGACTCCACGTATGATATAAGCTGCATTCATAGCATAAGCTCAGAAGAGAATAGAACAAGGACAGAGCAATACTAAATGCTGGAAACAAATTAAAAGTTGAAAATGAGAAGATAAAAGAAGTTATCACAAAAAGGTCAGATCATTTCACTATAAGAACGAGTGCACCTTCAGTTGAGAGGTCAGCCATGGAGCCTGACCTTTACTCTCTTGTGAACTTGCTTGCAGCCAATGCTCTTTTTAGAAGCACAAACAATGTAGTTTAAGTTTCTCTATGAAACAGATTCTCCAGAGCATGCCAACGACAGCAAAACAGCACAAATAATATCTCTGCATTCCTTCTTTCTGTAAACGTCTCGTTTTTAGGCAGCTGATCGCTCAGTGTAGACTTTCAATGCTCTGATGGGGAAGAGAGGGTTAAAGTCACGGCCCTCGTCCGGGGAAAGCGCTGACATGGATATCACCTGCGCTCTGAATGGAGTAGAAAGCACTTCTGGTACATAACCGAGTCTTGGTTTCAGGATGACTTTTGAGTCATTAGGCCCCAATTCCAAGCATAAGGTTGTGGTGGGCTGCTATAGCCGCCACATAAGCCTTAAGGGTGGATGAGATGGGGGTATTTGGAACTGGACCCCAGTGGATCCACCTCGGCCTCCCAGGGCTCCTGATCCGCCTCCCAAGGTGCCAGTTCCACCACGTCCTCCCAGGGCTCCTGATCCGCCTCCCAAGGCGCCTTATCCTCCACGGCCGCCCAAGGCTCCTGATCCGCCCTAAAGGCTCATAGACTCTGCCTCTGGGGCCTTTTGTTTTTGTCGTTGTTTCTGTCGGCGCAGGTAATGTAACATTTATGTCTGTCTAGTTCAGTTAGTCTGTTTTTGTATGATTGGTTTAGTTTCGTTTTCCCATGTCCTTGTTCCTGTCTGCCCTTATATGGTCTTTCCTGTGTCTATATCCAATTATTAGTTGATTTCCGTCCACCTGTGTTTCCCCAGCTGTGTCTTGTCTAGTCATAGTCCTTGTGTATAAATCCCCTGTCTTTTGAGTTCTAGTTTGTCGGTCAATGTAAATGTTTAGTTGATTGTTGGATGTCTCCATTTATGTCTTTTGGATATTATTCCGGGTTTAGTTTTTTCCCTTTATTAAAATAGTTTGTTTATTTTTACTCAACATCTTCTGCTCTCTACTTTGCTGATAACCAACGTTACACCAGCTGTATTTGATTGATTATTAACTGTTCTTCTAAGAATTTTTATGATTTAGCCTAGTCAATTAAATGCTCTTTATTGTTATTACAAGTGCATCTGAGAATTTTTTATTTTATGTATTTATTTATTTCATAAAATACATATCTTGTGATATATAAGCAAACATATTGCCACATGTTTTCAATATATGAAAATATTATTTGTTTATTATTCAATAAATTGTAATATATATTGACACACAATTTATTATTCTGTACAATTTCTATTATACCATTATGTTGTATATTAAAACTTAATATATTAGGAAATATATGTTCTTTTGCATAATGGCTGTGCTGTCCTAACATATGCTTGAATACAGAGAAGAACTTCTAAGAGAATTCTGACAATGCACACTCTATGGAGAGAGGTTAAGTGAAGTGATATTTATGTTCTACTTGATCAAGCGATACATCTGATGGTGGTTTCTCGTGGGTTGTGCTAGGCCACAATTGAGTGGAAAGTGTTCTGATTCATATTTTTTAATACTATGTGTTGGGGAACGCTGAACTCATGGAGCACTATCATGGTCTTTCTGGTCTGGAAGACATCAATGCAGATTTCTCGGGGGTAAAGGTTCTGGCAATCTGGAATTTGCAGATGAAGGAGCCTTGGAAAGAAATGTCTCATCATTAAAGAAGGTCTTAAAAGCAGTTACTAGAGGGCCAAAGTTCTGCACAGTTTAGCTCCAACCCCAAGCAAACACCTGATTCAGCTAACCGAAGTCTTCAGGATGACTAAAATCTTCCAAGCAGGTGTGATTTGGAGCTGGTTGAAACAGTAGTGGTAATTACTATGAATTATAGTAGTATAGCAACTAATACCACCTCATAGTAGCCTGCAGGTAAATGGAAATGGACAGACCCCAACTTTGGGCAATCACAGCACATAGCATGTGATTTCTGTTGACATCCAAATCTAGTACACATCAACTAAGCATTAGCTTGAATTTGTGTGGGCCTCAGCTAAAGTGGTGACCAGATCCACACACCAATGTGATTGGCCAATCACAGCACAGTTTGTAAATTTTGTAGATTTGAGTAGAGTAATCACCATTAACTAGCATTTGTTTCTCATGACTTCATCGTGTGTGGCCCATTTTATTTATTATAAAATTGGTAGGTTTAGGTTTGGGGGTAGGCTGAGGGGGTCTAAACTTCTAAATAGCTTATTGCTAAAATTATTATTATTATTTTTTTTTTTGATAAAAGATTTGTAGATATTTAAAAAAAAAACAAAAAAAAAAACAGTTTCAGTTTTGTTAGTTTGCTCTGCCCATTTTACCACTGACGGTTTTTCTAACCGGGACAATTTGAAGCGGGCTTTGTTCAGCGTTTGACACTGAGGAAGGGGGCAATTCCAACTATATTGCCATTACAACCCCCACTGCGAGCAGTAAGTTGTGTTTTTTCCACGTATTGACTTTTATAGCGATTTATACGAACAAACTGCACGAACTTCGGCTGACCCCCGGAGTGGGAAGATGTGTTTTGAAGGGAGGCAGAAGGGGAGGAGGAGTGTTTGCAAAAGCGAGATGTGGATGA
>JAUMHG010000069.1:12846944-12871030 GCA_032359395.1 Enteromius anoplus
GGCCACGACGGCAGGTCGTCCTCCACCATAGGCTCTGGAGGATCAGGCCACGGCAGCGTGGCAGGCTCTGGCAGTGGTAGGGGCAGCGTGGCAGGCTCTGGCAGTGGCAGCGTGGCAGGCAGAGTGGCAGGCTCTGGCAGTGGCAGCGTGGCAGGCAGAGTGGCAGGCTCTGGCAGTGGCAGCGTGGCAGACTCAGCGGCTTCTTCAGCATCCATGCTGAATGCCAGCTGAAAGATTCCCCGAATCTTTTTCGCCTCCTCCTCTGATGTCACGGGAGGCGGGGCCCACGGGAACGTCGTTTCTCCCCACGGCATTCCGTGCCGTGGGAGCGGGACCGGAAGCACATCCCGCGGATCTGCCCGGCGAGGACCTCTCGGCGGCGGACCTCGCCGAATGCCGAGCCGAGAGCCGTAGAAGGGGTTCCTCCGATGCAGACCGAACGAACGCCATCTTCTCAGAGATGTCGTGTTCTGTCACGAATGGTCTGTCGTGCGCGTGCGTTTGCGCACCTCTCAACGAGGGCAGAGAGCAAAGGACTCGGCAGCAAAACCGACAACACCACATGAGGCACACGAGACTTTAACACTACATAAAGAACCAAAAGACAGAGCGGTATTTAAAGACAACAAACTCAGGAACTAAAGTGCAGACAGGTGTACAAAACAGGTGATGACACTGAACTTAATGAGGGAGAAACCAAAATGACACAGACAACGGGGGGAGACAAGACTGAACAGGAACAGAATGTTACAGTAATGGGGTGAAAACAACCAAAAAATATGGCTTTTAAACAAATAATTAATTTTATTGTAATGCACATTTCTTTCTAATATGCTATTCAAGTAGATCAAACTGAAGTTGTAAAAAAAAGGAATATTTAAATTTTAGAGCTGATCATTCGAAAAAAGGATTTAATCTTAAATCAATCGTGTTCTTTGAATTTGAGTGTAACGACCAAACAGCATTATATTGTGTACAGAAATATGATTAATCATAATAAACATGATGAAATAACAAAAACAACTTTAAGTTAAAGTTTGATTACAAACTTTGGGGCAAAAGAGCCAGATTACTTGTGTGTCTGGCGCTTTCTTTTTCTTAGTCACTTAAATGAAACATATATAAAACCTTTTAAAAGTCTTTGAACTGATCTTGAATGATTTGTAATCATCTGGCTCCCTCGTGTGGACAACATTGGCATTGTGGCCATCGTTACCCTTTCAGTCAAATCACTTCGAAGTTACAGATGGGAACTCTCCAGAGAGACCTAATGCCTTTGAGCTCTTTACTACTTTACGCTCAGGTGCACCTCATGACTGTGTGAGTAAAAGAGGGCACGCGCACGGTGTACCTGCAGCTTTTCGCTTCAGAGCCGTTGCTGCATTAGAGCTGGAGATCCCCTGAACTTTCGAGTGTTTCAACGAGAAAGGTCGGATTGTTTGGAGGAGTACCCGCACGTGCTCTCTCGTCTGACAGCATTTCTGGGCGGCTGTCGATGGATCCTGTGGGCTGGTGGCCTTTTTCAAGTCATCTGCTTATCCAGTGAGCATAGACTCCTGCGTGCACAGAGTTGCCGCGTTGGGTCTTCCTTGGGCAACCAGCAGGAAAGAGCAATTTCCTTGCGGTTGGTGAAGCATTCTGTAACGGGATGTCGATCCGACCGTGTGTTTCTGGGTGTGGAAGTTTCCTCACCTTGTCGGATGGTCTTGAGCGCTGCCTGTCGTGTCTGGGCCGAAAACACGCTCAGGCGGCGTTCGTGGATGGTCAATGCGTTTACTGTGAGCACATGACCATGGCTACATTGAGGTTCCGCCTCTCACTCATAAGCAGGCTCCCCTCGCGCTCTTTCCGTGGGAAATCTATGCCTGCGCGGTGCCTCTTCCTGTCGGAGCCAGCCTCGGCTCCCTTCCAAGGCATGTAAGCTGTCGTCCGCTCTGGCGGGCAAGGCTTACTGCGCCGCTGGACAGGCTGCCACCGCCTTGCACGCTATGGCTACACTGCAAGTGTACCAGGCAAAAGCTCTCAAAGAGCAGCATGAGCGTGGGCCTAACCAAGGGGCGATGCGGGAACTCCGCGCTGCGACCATCGCAGCGCGAGCCCTTGGTCAGGTCTCACTTGATGGAACTCCATCTCTGGCTAATGCTGGCGCAGAAGCCAGACGCCGAGAAGGCTCGCTTTCTCTACGCCCCCATCTCCCAGGCGGCCTATTCGGCGACACTGTCGGGGACTTGGCCCAGGAGTTCGCGGCAGTCCAGAAGGAGACAAAGGTCTTGCCTCGGCGAACGCCCAGCTGTTCCCCGAGCGCTCCTCCGCCTGCTCGTCGCTGAAGCACACAATGCCAGGCTGGCTGCTGAGAGGCAGCGTCGTCGAGCTGGCAGCAGGACCCCGCCTGCTCAGGGGCCGGCCAAGAACACCCGGAGGGACGGGAAGCGCTCCTGAGACAGGTAGCCCGGAGGTGATGAGATCTGCCCTTCGGGTGATGTCGAGACCTTCTCCGTCCCCAGTCCTGGAGGAGGGCCAGGAGCTTCTGTGCATTCAGCTGCTTTCGGCCTACAGGTAGTGGATAACCACAATTTCACAGAAAGAGCAATTTCTCACCCTCCAGGCCCAGTGTCCGGAGGTCTCAATCTAACACAAACCCTTTTGTCGTCACAGAAACTGACCCAGGACGCTGTGTCGCGAGTGAGGGAGAAGATAAGCGCTGCTCAATGATGGTCTGCTCAGAGAGCCAAGCTGCCGTACTGCGCGTGGAGATTGCTGTCCTGCAGGCAAAGGAAGCAATCAAGCCTGTCCCTCCCGCCGAGATGAGGTCGGGGTTTTACAGCCCTTACTTCATTGTGCTCAAAAAGAGTGGTGGGTTGAGACCGATCCTGGATCTGAGTGCTCTGAATCGGTCTCTTCTCAAAATGCCATTCAAAATGCTTATTCCGAAGCACATACTGACATGCATTCGGAGCCAGGACTGGTTTGGAGCCATCGACCTGGAGGACGCATACTTTCATGTCTTGATTCTGCCTCACCACAGACCCATTCTGCGGTTTGCATTTGAGGGTCGAGCATATCAGTATCTTGTCTTACCCTTTGGCCTGTCCCTGTATCCCCGGGTCTCTACGAAGCTCACTGAGGGTGCCCTCTCCCCGCTGTGGCAGATGCGCATTCGCATCCTCAACTATCTCGATGACTGGCTAATAATAGCTCACTTGAAAGATCAGTTGTGCATGCACAGGGACATAGTGGTACAACACCTCAGCCATCTGGATCTTCTGGTCACCCGAGAGAAGAGCAAACTCTTCCCGGTGCAGAGGAACTCTTATCTCAGTATGGAGCTGGACTCGATCGATATGACCACCCACCTCACCAGCGAGCGCGAGTGGGCCATGCTGAACTGCCTAGACACGTTCAAGCACGAGAAAGCAGTTCCTCTCAAAACTTTTCAGAGGATCCTGGGGCATATGGCAGCTGCAGCCGCGGTCACGCCGCTGGGGCTGTTACATATAAAACCGCTTCAGCGATGGTTACATGATCGGGTCCCGAGATGGGCATGACACCGTGGCACACTTTGGATTGGGGTTTCCCTGGAGTGTCGCCGCTTAATCAGCCAGTGGGACAATCATGCTTTCCTATAGGTCGGAGTACCCTTAGGACAAGATCGATCTCTTCGCCTCCCCTGAGTCGACTCACTGCCCGCTGTTTTATTCCCTTCATGAGTCCCCTCGAACGGTCAGCAGGGATGCGCTGGCATGCAGCTGGCCTCCGGGGCTCAAGTACACCTTTCCCCCAGTGAGCCTCCTTGCGCAGACACTGTGCAAGATCAGGGAGGACGAGGAACAAGTCCTGCTCGTAGCGCCTTACTGGCCCTACCGGACTTGGTTTGCAGACCTCGCGTTTCTCGTGTCAGCCCCTCCCTGGAAAATCCTCTGGAGGAAGGACCTTCTTTCTCAGGGGATGGGCACCATATGGCACCCGCGCCCAGAATTCTGGAACCTGCACGTCTGGTTCCTGGACGGGACGCGGCAGACTTCTCCAGCATTTCCAGCACTGTTGTAGATACCATCTCTTAAGCACGAGCTCCCTCTATGAGGCAAGCTTACGCTCAGAGATGGAGTCTGTTCGTCGACTGGTGTTCCTCTCTCGGAGAGGACCCTCAGCGATGCTCGATCGCAGTTGTGCTTTCCTTCCTGCAAGAGAAGTTGGAGCACAGGCTGTCCCCTTCGACTCTTAAAGTGTATGTCGCTGCCATAGCCTATTGGCTCATGGCGCCTCTTTAGCAGATATCTGTAGAGCTGCGGGCTGGGCGACACCCAACACCTTCACCAGGTTTTACAACCTCCGCGTAGAGGCTGTGTCTTCTCGTGTCCTTGATCAGGACAGCAGGTGAGCAAGAGGACGCTCCCACGGGACCCACGCTTAATATCGCAGTATTCCCTTAAATGTGCGTAACCTGAGTCCTCCCTGCCCCGCAGTCGAACTAGAGCGGAGTAGCTCCGGCTGTGCTTCCTCTGGGTCTCCTTCGCCCAGAGGTAAAAAAAAAATATCACCACAGTCAACAGGAGGCTGTGTTTCCCTTCAATTATATCCATTCTCATGCACTCTGCCCTCAACCACTTGCTTCAGCACCACTGAAAGCAACTCTGTCAAAAAAGTCTCGCCAGTTGGCAGGTGATCTCCGCGTAATGCGCCCTTAGAGTCGTGGTCTTTTCCACAGGTGTTCCTATCTGTAACGTCGAAGTGATTTGACTAAAAGGGTAACGTCTAGGTTACACTTTCTCCTGCCATGACTCTGACGTCGCGCTGATGCCAGCAACGGCTCTGAAGGGAAAACCTGCAGGTGCTTATACTCACACAGTAATGAGGTGCACCTGAGCGCAATCAGTGCACGCCAATGTTTATTGGCCTTTAGTAAAGAGCTCAAAGGCAATAGGTCTCTCTTGCAAGTTCCCATCTTGAACGTCTCCGTTTCCTCCTTCAGGGAATGTGGGTTATATGCGTAACCTAGACGTTTTTAAAACAACATCAAATGCAAGGATTACATTTTCTATTCTTTTAAAAAAAACATTTTTTCAAGGTTTTTCAGATTTACATTTCTACTAAAAGTCAAGTACTTCAGGCATTTTAAACAGCTTGTGTGAACCCTGGAAATATTTCCTATAAACAGCTGTAATATTTTTACTTTTTTTTTTCTTAAATAAATTAATAAAATAAAAGTTTAGATACCAGTTAAATTGCACAATAAACTAATTGCAGACAATAAAAGCAAGATTTAGGATATTAGGTGTTTAGATCCACATGTGGAAACATCAAATGTAAAATAACATGTCCTAAGCCAAGTTTCCATCCAAGGCGTTTTTGTATAGCAACAAACTAGACATGTGGGCTCAGGTCTCTGCCGAGTTTGGGGTTTGTGGTTTTAAAGTCCTGGGATGAGTAGTGTTTGGAAATTTGGATCAGAGGAATAAGAATAATAAGAAGTTTAAATAGGATAACAATATGTTGGCTTGCCAGTGTTATGAAGCGGACAGACACTGAAGGTAAATAAAATCAACAATAATGTTTATTCACAACAGATGAGTTCAACACATGGATAAGAGCAGTTCAACATGTGGGTAATAAGTCTGAAGATTGTTTGGAGAGTGGAGACTTGAATAATGACGATATCCTTTTCCTTTCCACAGACGGAGACACCATACTGAGATGAAGACCAAACACCACACACCATACACTTGGAGAAGCACACCGGAGAAGATCCTGGAGAATGACAACACTGGAAGATCACAAGGAAAGAGCAGGTAAGTAATACAGGTAGTAAGTCGCTATGGAGTTAGCGTGAGTCCACTTCGCAGGAACGAGCTTGGACGATGTGAGCAATGTTGTGTGTCGTTTTATGTGATATGTGATTGGTGCTGGGATTGGTGTCAGGTGTTCAGACAGGTGATGACGATTAGAACTCTGGTGACTGGGATCGTTGTGAGGGAGTGAGGGTGGAGCCTCTTGTGGATGTAACAGCCAGCAAACATAACAACAGACAATATAAAATAAAACAGTGCATTCCAACCATTCCTGTGCAAGTAACTTGATTTAGATCATAATTGTGGCAACACAAGCAGCGCTAACAATCACCTCACTCTGATACTGTTGCACATTTCAATGAAAGATAACACCCATGACAGGGAATCATGTAAGTATACAGTAAATGAATTGTTTTCATTTTTAGAACCGTCTCCAGTAAACTTTTTTAATGCTTGACTCCTGGTCTTCATTTAAAAAACTGCATACTAGTTTCTCTTCTGGCCAGCTGTTAAAGTCAAACATTTAACATATACAATAAGCACAGAAAGCCATTATTCTACAATTCCAGTATTCTAATGTCTTGCATGTCAGCTCACAACTGACTGACAGCGAGAAGGTTGTGGTTAAGCGTGTCATTATAATGGAAATTTGTGAGGTTCCAATGAATGAATTACAGCTTTGTAGTGATAATAAAGGGAATGCTTTTTTGTGTAGTGTTTAGGTCAGTGTCGACACAGTTTTTATATGTAAAAAAACCTACTGCACACCGTTAAGCCTAAAAAAAATAGAAAGTGTAAACTTTCTCTTTATTTCAGTGATTAAACATTTCTCTCCCACAAAAAGTGAATCACAGTTTCAAGGCATGTGATTGGCTGCTCATTACTGACATAACACTTTCATGTGTTCACGCTCAATTAACTCAGGATCAAGCCACAGTCAACTCAAAACTAATCCTGTAACCCTGAGTTTGTTTAGCCACCATCACGGTACAGGCCCCAGGGGTGTGAAAAATACAAAGCAGCACTTGTGTTATATCTTGGGTTGTAGAAAAATGCAGTGTCTATTAAACAGTGTCTAAATGTGTGTCAATAGCAATCAGCTGTAAATATGCTTAATGTTTAAGATCATCTCTCATTTGCAGGGTCAGAAATTACCTTTCCTATTAAGGGGCAATACTAGGAATTATTTTACCTTTGTTTAGAATTTATATATATATATATATATATATATATAGTGAGGTCAATAAGTATTTGATCACCCTTCTCTTATACAATCATAGAGGGGTGTACAATTTTCAGCATAGGTGGATTTCCACTCTGAGAGACAGAATCTAGAAAAGGAAAATCCGGGAATCAAATTGAATGATTTTTTTAACAATTTATTTGGGAATTACTGTGTCAAATAAGGCTACGTTTAGACTAACCCAGATAAATTTGAAAACGTTTTCCCCTAAAAATGCCCTGCATCTTTATTTACTTACATTATGTATTCTTTGAAGAAAAACTATGTGGAGCATTTACAAAAACATGCTTGAAAACTGAGTTTTTAGAAATAATAGTTTTCTGTGATAAAAATGGGGTTTTTGTGTAAATGAGAGGCCAAATCGTAAATGAGAGGCCAAAACATCAACAAAAGCCATCTTTACTCTCACACAGAAGCTGTGTCTGAAATAAAATCTAAATGAAAAAAAATCAAGAATTCGTTACAGGACAAGACAATATCATGAAATTAACAAACTAATAAATAAATGTTGATTATTGCTCTTGATACTGTAATTATTATAACTTTATAATTTATGTAGTTTTTATATAGTTTTTTTTTTTTTTTTTTTTTTTTTGTGAAATCTGTTGTTTGTGAAACAAAACAAAGCCAAGAACTGTTTATTAATTTGTCAACTTGTTTCACAGTGTCTGAAAAATAGTATTTTAGGTATGAGAATATCATAGTTTGAGTTTTGATTTGTGGATTATGGTCATTGGACTACTTTTTTGGGCTATTGGTCGATGGGGAACCTGGCCATCCTGTTTAATGGAACAGAACAGCAAGACGTCACATTAGTTGCTTAACAGTATAACATGGAAAATAAAATGGTTATTTAAACAGAGAAAAACATATTGTTATATATGTAAAGAAATCGAGCTAACAACACTCAAGTGGTCTATGACTATTGTGTGTTATGCAAAAACCACACTGTAAAATGACTCTCTTACTTGAACTATCGTTCAGTCAGTGAGTATACACACTAAACAGCTGCAGCATTCTCCACATTGATGAAAAAGATGCATCTGATTGCACACAGGTTATAGTACTCAAAGCTGCAAACTATGTGTAAAAAAAAAAGTGCAACGTGAGCAAATCATAATGTGATGCCAATCGACGTGTTTCATTTTCACATTTCACTTTAGCCCATGCATCTTAAATTTAACTTTAAAATGAGTAACCTACTGGACAGGAGGAGAAAGAGGAGCTGCTTTTTTACATTTCAATCCATTTAAGCTATGAATGCTCTGCATACTTAAGCAGAATGATTTAGCGGATTGGTTAAATAATACTACAATCCACAAGAAACGCTTTGCCCAAGAGAAACAATCATTGTGATTACCGAAAATGAAGATTTATGAGAATTTTTATTGTTTCGTTTTTTTGCTATAAAAAGCTGAATGATGATAAGATAATAAGAAACACACTCACACATGTTGGTTTGCATGTTTTATGGGGATATTCTATAGACATTATTTTGTTGTTGTTTGTTAGGTTTTTTTAAACCTACTGTACAAACTGTATTTTGTCCCCTTACCTCTACCCTTCCTGTCACTTAAAATAAAAATAAATATATTAATAAATTAATTTTAAAAAAGGCAACTTCGTTCCGTATCATTTATTACTGTTTATCATGGGTACTAAAATTTTTTAGAAGGGGTAAATTGTGACTTGACATAATAGATTTGTTTTGCACAGGGGCCTTTTTTGCCCCTTAATTTGAATTTGGGAATTTGCCTCTTTTTTGAATCTTAATCTTGAGAAAAAGAATCTAACATAATTTTCTTAACTTAAAAAATTGTTGAAATGTGCACCCGTTTTTTTTTGTTGTTGTTTTTTTCGTGGCACGGACACGATTATTTCTCTATTTTCGTAAGTCCAGCACGAATGGATGCATCCAATGGAATCCTAGTTTTCAAAACGTGCTGGACTCACAAAAATAACGAAATAAACGTGTCCCTGACACGAATAAATAGATTAAATTATAATTTTGTGATATAGTCACGAATTGCTGTGTGACTGGGTTGAAATGGGTCTAGTTTGGAAACACTGTTTCTGCCTGGGCTTAATTTGATTTGTAAAGGATGTATCAATCTGATACTTTAAGGCTAAACACTTAATGAACAGCCAAACTCCTGACTGAACACAGTTAATAGAAATTCTGTTTTCACAAATCTATAAACTCAAGTTTGCCTTAGTTAATTTTGTGGGTTTCACATTCAAGGTCAGTCTGCATGACATTTGAATGAATAGCTAGTGCGATGTGCTCTCTGTTCATATTTGTCCACCTCTGTAAGGGCCTGCTGCTTGTTTATAGAGTGTCATACTGACCAAACAGAGAACATTTGCTTGGGTGTCGTGTTATTGTGACCAGAAGCACAGTATCCGTGTCTGTTGGCACACCTTTACCCCCGTTCATGCTCCAGTGACCCGCTCGCTTGGTTTTTGCCTCCCAGTTCTCTCTATGCTTCAGTGCTCAACGGGCCTGCCTCTGCTGGTATTTCACATCCCAGCAATCTCATTGTTCAGCATTCGTATCACAAGTCTCCTCTGCCATCATTACATTTTCTAAAAGCTCCACGATTATTATGTCTGGGTTTGCAATAGACAGAACCGACCTTATTTCACGGAGTGGACATTAACGAGAAGAAGTGACCAGGTGGCAACTTCTCTTAAAACGGGCAGAATTTTAAATCCCGCTGATCCTACATCAACATGTAATTGTCGATCCATGACAATGCGCACTGAAGGGCCCATCAAATTAGAGATGAAACAAATGATGTATGATGGCTTGATGCATTAAAACCTTATGACTGTGGATTAGGATAATGGCCAGTGTTGTTCCAGTGAGAGTGGTACAGGCTATGCCAAGAAGATTCAAACAGCATTATTTGAATAAGCTCCTGTGGAAAGAGCCATCCTGGAGCAGATGTGATCCCATCAATTCTGAGTGAGTGAGAAAGTCTGTATCAGCATAGAGAGAGCCATTTTATCACCATTGCAATACATGACTATAAATACTGGTCCTGAAATTGTATTGCATCAGTGATTTGAATCAAATAATCATGAAACAAAAATAAACAAGCGTGGTTCATAAAAAAAAAAACAACATATTTCATCATTCTTTATTTTATTTTTTTGCCCGTGCATAAACTTTTATCTCAGCATCACTCATCACATTTTGCCTCATACACAGTTCTTTATGAAAATCTTTTTGACCTGAATGAATTACTGTTTGAAAATGCAATAATGTATACTATATGACAAAGACAACAAAAACTAATAATAAAAATATCTCTCATCCTAAACAAGACAGCCATGAAATAAGAACAAACAACCTAGAAGCTATTTATTATTAAATGGCTATGGACTATTATATAACGCCTAAAAACAGTTGTGCATTTAATTATGCGTATCTTGATTAAAGTTTCATAAAACGCTCGGTTTTTGAAAGTGCATTAACTAATGATCAAAGTTTCCGAGTTTAAATGGATAAAATAGCACACCGACCATAACGCGAACTCAAAAAGCAGAAGATTTGCGATTTTTCCCCAAATCTTTGGATAATTCCCTGACAACTATCCCTCTCCTCTAATCTCTCACAATGCTTTATTCGATCATTGTCAAAGTCCTTTGGTTCCATCTACGCCGCCTCTTTGAAAGCACTTTAGTTTTCCATCAGAGTGAGTCAGAAGAAGTGCAACCCCACTGAGGAACTCCAGTAAGACTTCACGCATAAAAGCTTTAGGATTTACGCACACGAGCCGCGCGCCCGCATCGGCTCCTTTCGCACACATAAATTATGGGACGTGCAACTAACACTAGTTGACAAGGGGACACTTGGATAGAGAGCGAGCGCAAAGCATGGCTTGGATACGCGCATGTTTTCTCCTGACTTGGTAAGTAGCAAAGTGCTTTTATCGGACTTTGCGCGCGTGTTTGTTTTTCTGCTTTGCTTGTTCGTGTGTGAAAATGGAAATAAAGTTTTGAGTCTGTTTACAGTGTTGCACAGGTGTTGGCAAATCCGCCAACCGAGACGAGGATATATTTGGATAACATTACTCGCGTTTTGGACAGATTATTAGATGGATACGACAACAGACTCCGACCTGGATTTGGAGGTAGGCAAGTGCTGGAATCACTTTGTGTGTTAAAGTCTTACTTTAGGGAGTTTTTCACATGAATTAAACGAATTTTAGAGTTTGCGTCTGAGACTTCAGCAAGTTCCTTCATCAGAAACTGTCTTATCGCTTTGCGAGTTTATTTTGAATAAACTACGGATTTGTTTTTCGTTATTTTGAACTAATTCAACTGTATTATTTCATTTCGATAAAGGTCCTGTCACAGAGGTTAAAACAGACATCTTTGTCACCAGCTTTGGTCCTGTTTCTGATGTGGAAATGGTAAGTGAGTAAAGCAATTATCTATACAAGATACACGCAAACATAAATCCACCGTAATTGCATGTTTTCTATGTCCACTGCCTCTAGTCATGTCGGCCCTGGCTTCATTATTCTGACATTTGGGCAGGATGTCATTATAGCAGCTTAGGGATTTTAATCTGGTTGACAATCCCTGACAGTGAGGGTCCCGGCTCGGCTTTCTTTCCTCTCTTACACACTACACTATTTTTCTACAATGTCCAAAGCCACCTCGCTTGCCATGTGATCCACACTGACAATCCGAAAGACAGTATAGATAAGTCTCTGCCAAGATTAGTGGGGGAAAAAAAGATAAAAATACATCCCAGAGTGAATGTATACCAGATACACACCCTGATGACAGCTTGCTGATGTGTTCACTCATAAAAAGGAACTGTGGGATGCGGTTTATATATCTGTTTTTGCACATGCCCTGCGCATGAAAAATGGATTTGTGTCTAATAAAAAGCATTTCTCAGGAATACACAATGGATGTGTTCTTTCGGCAAACGTGGATAGATGACCGGCTGAAATTTGAGGGCCCCATCGAGATCCTGCGTCTCAACAACCTAATGGTCAGCAAGATCTGGACCCCGGACACGTTCTTCCGAAATGGCAAACGTTCTATTTCGCACAACATGACCACTCCCAACAAGCTGTTCCGCATCATGCAGAACGGAACTATTCTGTACACCATGAGGTAACCTGTGTGCCAAAAAATTTGCTCTCCAAGTCAAAGATGCACACTTGCTCTCTAAAACGGCAGTAGAAATCAAACACTTAATAACACATTATTTTTTAACCTTCCACAGAGCAATGAATGCTTAACATGTTTAATGCTGATGATAATTGTATTCAAATCAGTGCAACATTAAAGAGACAAGAATCCTGTCATGATTTATTCACTTTCATGTTGTTCCAAACCTGTAGTTTTTTCATAGAAGATTATATTTTAAAGGATGTTGCAGTTTCTGGTAGCCATTTACTTCTATAGTATTTTTATTCCAAACTGTAGAAGTTAATGGTTACCGCCGGTAGCTGTTTTGTTACCAACGTTCTTCAGTTATCTTTATTTGTGTTAAACAGGAGAAAGAACATTTTGAATTTTACATAATCTGAAAGCTGAATAAATTATATTTCCATTGATGTCTGGTTTGTTAGGATAGGATCATATTTGGTTATTTGAAAACTATTTGAAATCTGAAATCTCAGATCTGGAATCTGAGGGTCCAAAAACATCTAAATATTGAGAAAATCTTCTTTAATTAGGTGTTATGCATATTATTAATCAAATAGTACATGTTAATATATTTATGGTAAGAAATTAACAAAATATCTTAAATTAACATGATCTTTTCTTAATATCCTAATGATTTTTGGCATAAAAGAAAAATGTATAATTTTGACCCATTTAATGTATTGTAGGCTATACTGCTTCCATTCTTCAGGCTCATATGTAGACGTTTGATGCTCACTATAGAGAAAATCATGTTATTTTACATGAAACAAAAATGTGATGCCTTTATTGTTCTCAGGTTAACCATCAACGCTGAGTGTCCCATGCGGCTGATCAATTTTCCAATGGATGGACATTCATGTCCTTTAAAATTTGGCAGCTGTAAGTATGTCTAAAATGGCACACATTCCCACTGAATGGTTTTTACGGGTATGACTGACTTCCATTTGGATTTGCGCCTAATTCAGATGCCTATCCAATGAGTGAGATCGTTTACACGTGGAAGAAAGGGCCATTATTTTCAGTGGAAGTTCCTCAGGAGAGTTCCAGTCTGCTTCAGTATGATCTCATTGGACAGACAGTGTCCAGCGAAAGGCTGAAGTCAAATACAGGTATGAGCTTTGGGATGTATGATTCAGTGACAAATGTTTTCTGGTTTGCCGAGCACTGATTCTTAATGCACGTCTATTAAAACTAAAAAAACCTTGAATATATGGGTTACTGAATCTATGTTTAGTTTAGGATTGCCTATTAATATCTTATATCCATCTCTCACAGGTGAATACATAGTCATGACGGTGTACTTTCACCTGCAGAGGAAAATGGGTTTCTTTTTGATCCAGACATATATCCCGTGCATTATGACTGTGATCCTAGCACAGGTCTCCTTCTGGATCGACAAGGAGTCAGTACCGGCCAGAACTGTTTTTGGTAAGCTACTGTATTTTATTTCCTTTTTAATTGCTTGTCTGTGGGTCTCGTTGTGCAGGCGCCAATATGCTAATCCTAAAGTGTATGGCATTGTATGCATACAAAATCAGATTTGAATTGAGACCTTGTATTTTAGACCTAGTCAGCTGCAGCATTTTAAGGCACAATAGATCATAGTTTTCTGACGTTAAGGCTGTTATAAAAGGTAGGCAGCAACAATATGTCATTATGACCTTCTTTTGGCCAAGTTCCAGTGTATTCCTCATGCAGAACGCATAGCAACAAGCTGAGTGAAAACAATCCAGGCAGTGAATGAACGCTGAACATTTAAAGTTGCCGCTGATGTTGTAAGTTCCAAATAAAGTCACTTATGAGGCACCATTTGAGTTAGGATGCTGTCTGTGTAGGGTTCACTAAGTTCTGGAACTGAGCCACTGAAGCAAAAGGTGTTTGCGTTTTGAACACACCAGATTTGAAATCTATATTGGTACAGAACGTGAATTGCGTGGCCTATACTGAAAGTTCTCATAAAACCGGTGTCGTCATAAATATACATCAAAGTCTTTCTTCATAAACAGAGTAGAAGCCAGATGAATTTGCTAAGCAGCCTTTTATAACTTGATGAGATGATGCACATTTTCTGTTGCTTTTTTCTATGTAGATCGCCATTGCTTCATTATCTTAATGCACTCTTCTTGGCAGCTGTTGGCAATGGTCCTAAATCACTTAAAGTGCCTTGGCCCTTGTTCTGTGGTCGTGTGGGATAAAAGCACTGAGATCTTCTTCCTCGCCTTCATCTGTTTGCCCTCATTTCAAAACAGAAACATGACAAGAATAATACATTTTTCAGTGGATATTTATATATATATTATAGATATTTTTTATCTTGGAATGAACCAGACTGTTCAGGCTCTTAACTTTTACTTTGCCCTCATTGCTTTTTCAGCTGATTCATTTATATGCACCAAATGAACCATCTGTCTTTGTGGTCTCCCGCTTGTGTTTGAATGGGACCATTAGAATGGGATTGTTGGGCAATTAGGAGGGTATCAGTCTATAACCTTCAGCTAAAGATTTTCTCTTTATGAAAAACACATCAGCATGAAGCAATTAAAGCCAGAGCAAGCTGTCATATGCAATTTGTGGAAGATGGTAAAAAGTTTTTGGAAATATATTTGGATTTTCAGAGGAAATATGTCCTGTTTTGGAGCGCTATATTCAAAGATACATGCTGTCATTTCCTAACCCTCTAGTCGTTTTTGAACATGAAAGAAGATATTTTGAAGAGCGTGTGTAACCAGACACTGGATGTTACTGTAGTACGAAGAAATTCATACAGGTTTGCAATAACACAAAGTTGAGTAAATGATGTCAGAATTTTCATTTTTGGCAGACTATCTCTTTAAATGGGTTAATTGGAATTCATTTGTGTTTTGCTGATAAAGTCACAACTTTAGTATAAAAATGGCTTCGCTCTAAGTCAGGTGTGAGATACACCATGTCAGAGGAGGTGAAAGTGTTATTCCTGTGAAAAGAGATGTGAAAGAAAACGTAATATGGTGTAAAAAAGAATCGCGGTGAGAGTTCTAAAAAATGACTTGCTTTAGAGAGTAGAGATGAATAGGCAGAGGCACTCGCTGTCCTTATCCATTGTAGCTGCTCTACATCACAATCTTCTTCCACTAAAAGCCGAAATAACCCTGAGCATCAGGTTCATAGATGTAATTGACTGAGGTTAATTTAGACCAACTTTTTGCCCTTAAAAGCATGCTTTTGCCCCTAGGAGTTGTGTTTGTGCCTTTTGCTTTATGCATTTTCATTCATGCTCAGAATTATTATTACCATTAAACATACTCTCTTGTAAATAGAATCTGTCTAGATATTAACCTTTGATTTAAAGCTAGCGTTGAATATTCATTCACGTTTTCTTTTTATTTAATTAGATTGTGGAGATGAGAGCTGAAGTTATATTCATCTGTGAATGCATCCGTTTGAGGTTGAAAAGAGTGAATGAGCTATGTGGAAATATATATGAGCATCACTTATGAAATCAGAGTTAGCCCACTGACCTGTTCAAGAGCATCGCTTTGAGACATAAAAATATGCTCATGTCCCATCTGTAAGGAATTGTGCTTGCCTGTATTTCCCAAAAGCATTGCATGATTGTAGAGATTGTGATCTACTTATAGGCTAATGATGCTTTTGGGAAGCACAGCTCTGTGTATTGGACATCTATCAGAGTCTATTGAACACCTGAGAGAAGAGCTGTTTGGAAAAGATAGCTCAGAATAAGATAATAGGTCTCTTGTATGGAAACAGTAATGAGTAAATAAATCAAATAATTAAAGAAAGAAAATAGCGTTGTGGCTTTTAGATATGCATTAGGTGATGTTGCATAAGTACCTTTACTCAAGCCTTTATATTCTTCAGAAGTCTGGTAGCTTGTAGCTATGTTGTTATTCACTGAAAATACTCCCATCTGCTCTCAAATCTCATGTGCAATTGAAATATGTTCTTGTTCAGTTAAGACACATCAGTTCTGAGTCACACATCATTACTGTTCAACCTGGTGATACCGTAACGCATTATACCCTTTCCCTCACAAAAGGCTATTGCATGGGATAAAAGAGCATGTGCTGCATCAACTATTTTATTATCCTTTTATGGTTCCTTTTGTCATTTAGAGCTTGACAACCCTTATTCACCATTCAAAGAATCGCACAGGTTTGGGATTGTGATGATAACTGTGAAATATTCCTTTAAGGCCTTGTGTTTATATAAGTTTATTCAGCTCTGTCTATTGTGAATATCATTGCTGGGTGCAATAAACTAACGTAATCCCTGACAGCTCAGCTTCGCATGACGTCCATTTAGTTTTGTCTCTATAGGGCTCAGTCATCTAATCAAGCTTTGAGCTTGCCATAAAATGTGGATGTCTCTATTATTAAGGCCTGGCTATGTTTCATCGTTACTGTCCTCGTAGCAGATACTCCCTCTCTTGAATGTAGTCTCTCCTTGGGTGAGAAAAAGGTAACTAATTTCTATCTGCTCGAACCATTGACCATGAGCTGCCCTATAGATCACCCACAGCAAGCCAACAAAAACACAGCAGGCCAGTCCTGATGTAGAGAGATCTGCAGATTGGATCAGCAACACCTTTGCCCTTAAAGTAACAGGTTTTGAGAAGGTGACGCATAGTGAGGTGAAAAACGCAGAAAGACCAGATTTGGTATACTTATGTGAGACGTGTGTGTGGGTGCCGTACACTGAGAGCATACAGTATGATGTTGTATGACATAGAGTTTACTGTAAAAAGAAAATAATGGAAGTTACAACCCAGGGCTCTACCATTTATCTCAGTCTGTTATGAAAAGATGTCTTCTAATCCGACCCTAACATCATGTAGTTTTTAGTGTTTGTACTCCTTGGAGAAAACAGCAGAAGTACAGTCATCTTGTACTTCACATTTTGGACAATTTCATCTTGTCCATATAATGCTGATTTTCCAGTTCACTTGAAATCGGATGACAAAAACACAGAAAATATTTTGCCTGATACTAACCTGATATTGTTAAAAAAACATGAATAAAAAAAGTGAACTGAATGAATTATAAAAAGGCCATTCTTTGGGTTACTATTCTATAAATATATTTTATTAAAGGAAGCAACATTAGTCAAACAGATACACTGCTTTAGATGTAAAATAAAATATTACAAAGCTTATTCAATAATGTTATCTGTTATCTTTTGGGCAAATCGCTTTGAATCTCAAAGGCTTTTCAGCCCTTACTGAACTAATGTCTATTATTTATCCTGTAGCTACTCCACGCTGTTCATGCAGAGCTTTGAGTAAATGACCTATTCAGTAGAGCCAGCATTTACCAGCGGCCCATTGGTCTCTATAATCCATTATAAAATAACTATAGTGACAATTGTTCCCTATACTAAAGAGGTGGCCTGAATACTTTGTAATTACATTTCAATTAATCATTAAGTACAATGCACTTATTGTGTACATAAATGATTTGCACTGCACTTTAATAAAAAAAAATCCCACATGTAATTACATCTGTAATTAATTTCTGTAATTACATTTATAATTACACTGTTGACCCATCCCTTACACCTTATTCCAACCTTAACCTACCAATTCCACCAAACCTGTCCCTAACCTTACCCGTATACCATCAATAACCAGCAATACAATATGAGCACAATAAATACATTGTAGTTGTATTTTAAAGTAAGTACACAGTAGTTAAGGCCACTTAATATTAAGCGGGACAGTTCTATGACCAATCAAGCTAACTGATTGAAATGTTGATATGTTCCCAACAGGCATAACCACAGTACTAACCATGACCACGCTGAGCATTAGCGCTCGTCACTCGTTACCCAAGGTCTCCTACGCCACCGCCATGGACTGGTTCATCGCCGTCTGCTTCGCCTTTGTCTTCTCCTCCCTCATCGAGTTTGCTGCTGTCAACTATTTCTCCACCTTGCAGGCCAATAAGGAGCTTCGGCGGGCCAACATGGCCTGTGCTGCAGCCAGAAGTGATGGAGAAGTTGTTACGGTAATTCTCTGCATCTCCATTCTCTTCTCTCTCCCTTTCATGCTTGGCTCTCGTTTCAGCTGATAATAGGCACAGTAGAGGAAAGGAGACAGCCAGTGGCCTCCCTAGTTGCTTTACTGCTGCAGATTATATAATCAGTTCAATGTAGCAAAACATCCAAGCCAAAGCATGCCAGGCTCAAAGCGAGAGGATCTATCCTCTGTGTCTCGCATGATTGCTGGAGGCGTTAGACGCAATGCTATCGTACTCTTGCCCGGAGCCAGTAAATGAATGTGTGAAGTTACCGTCTGAGCTCTATTGCGTGTAAAGTCGCAGGCGTAATGACAGAGAATGTGGCCGGGGTTTGTTCGGGAGGGTTGTAGAAGTTTTCTCAGCTCTACGTTGACTTCATTAAGACTCATGACATGATTGTCCCATAGTGTTTTCTACAAAAGTGCTATTTGTGCTATTGCCAGATAAAACCTTTTCCTGACGGTTTTCTGAATAGTCTTTTATGAACAGGACAAACCGAGCCAATGTCTGTATGTTTTCCTGGCTGGGATGCCAGTGTAACCTGATTTGGATATTTAAATATCCAAGGTTCTAATTCTTGGACAGGGTTAGGGTAACTCATAGATATCAACATTTACCCAGCTGATTTATCACAGTACATTAAGATCGTTGCTATGTAGAGGTTTTCTGAAATGGAATGTTTAAATATGGAAATATGGCATTATTTCATTAAATATGCACCAATTTGCAGAACAGAAATCTAAATATCGGCTCAAGCCAAGTTAAAATGTATTGTTTCATTTTGTTGACATATTATAGTAAAAGGTTTTAAAGAAATGACTGTGGACTCTAAATGTCTTTATTTATTTGTTTGTTTTTGTTTATTTATTTTTTAATCTTTTTTATTTTTAGTTTTTTTCATTACATAATTGTAAAATAATGCCAAGAAATAATGTCCGAAAAATTAAATAAAAGGCTATTCAAATGGATAGAGATATATATAAATACAGAGATTAAAGTGGATGTTTCTGGGTTATTGGATCACTGAGAAAAATGCCTTTAATATATTTTATTTTACTTACACATTTATAGATTTATATTAAAATTTAATTAAATTATATAAATAAGTGGAACTACTGTGTCACCTTTAAAACGCAGCAATTCAACAGGTTCAAATAAATAAATAAAAATAAAAGAGTGGGAACACTGTGGCATCTTTACAGAATGGCAGAAATTCAACATGTCAGAAACGTGTTAAACCAATAGCAGTAGCCAACAAATCAGAAGCTGAAAAGCTGAAATAAGCATATGTGATTGCTCTTTTGGAGGGCAGTGCAACAGTACACATCCAAGAACGACGTGAGAGCCAGAGACAGGACACAAGTGTGTGAACGTCCCAGTGCCTCGGGTATTTAGCCTGAGTTAGGTGCTGCCTGTCGCAGTGTCAAAAATAGCTGCGGTCTGATGGCAGCGTGAGCAGGTGCTTCCCGAGCGACACAGTGATCTGCAGCTGACACTCACAGCTTGGAAACCTGCTCGGTGATGTCAAAGCTGCTGCTCCATGCCAAAACGTTCCCTTGCCGGAAAAGAGCTGAGGCGCTGCAGAGAAAAGCCATAAATAACCCTGTTCACTCAGAACAAAGACTAATTAAAGTTCAATTTACAGATGTTATTGTTAACCACCTGCTCTAAATATCACGTCTAGTGGTTATGGCCCCAGTTCAGTAACATTTTGGTTTAGGGACCAATTCTCACTATAAACTGGTTGCTTATTGGCATGCATATAACATGTTGGCTGCCTAGCATTTATAAAGCACACACACACACACACACACACACACACACACACACACACATATATATATATATATATGCACAGATTTATCTCATATTTATTTTATTCTGAATGAGAATATGTTTGATCCCTAAATCCACTTCATAACTATACTTAACAACTATATAACTAATTAATAATAAGCAGCAACTAAGGAGTTTAATAAGGCAAAAGTCATTGTTAATAGTTGATTATTAATAATTAATAGTGAGAATTGGACCTTAAATTGGACCAACATTTTTTTAAAGAGACACTGTAAATAGACCGGAAAGGACATAACAAACCAACACAAAATAAAATAATGCAGCTTTTCAGTTTAAGATCATGGTGTTGGAAGATGCATCAGATAGTTGACACAAATAAAGACAGGGCCAAAGAATAACAAAGTGCAATTTACAGTACAAAGTACATAACATTTTGCTTTAGATAAAAACATCTGCTAAATGACTATGGCCTGGTTTCACAGACAGGTCTTAGCCTTAGCCAGGATTAGGTCATAGTTTAATTAGGACATTTAAGTACTTTTAAACTTGCCTTAGACAAATACATCACTGGAAACAAATAAAAAGCACTGACATGTTTTAAGATCCGTCAGTGGAAGTATCTTTCAGTCAAAAGAGCTCACATTTTAGTCCTAGACTAGACTTAAGCCTTGTCTGTGAAACCAGGGGTAAATGTAAATGTACATAAAATTGGAAAGTGCATATTTTGAATGGATCCACAGCTCTTGAATGAAATCTCACAGCTCTTCAACACTGACCAATACTCCTAACATCACTAAACAACATCCCTAAAGTGTTGTTACCCTTTCAGTCAAATCACTTCGACGTTACATATGGGAGCTCACCAGAGAGACCAATTGCCTTTGAGCTTTATACAAAAGGCCAATGAATATTGGCATGCATTTGATTGTGCTCAGGTGCACCTCATCACTGTGTGAGTATAAGAGGGTACGAGCAGAATGCACATGCAGAATTTTGCTTCAGAGCCTCCGCCGTTCTGGGCTATCTAGGAGACCCCCTCAGCGAGAACGATAGAGGCGTCCTACCTTTAAAGAGTTCCTGCGATCCTGCTCTCTCGTCTGACAGCGTTTCTCTGGGCAGCTGTCAGCGGATCCTGCAGGCTGGTAGCCTTTTTAAAGGCTGGTGTGCCAGTCATCTTGCAAATCCAGCCCGCAAAGACATTTTTGAGTGCACGGAGTTGCCGCGATAGGTCTTCCCTGGGCAACCGGGAAAAGAGCAAATTTTTCTGCGTTTGGTGAAAACGTTCTACGGAATGTCGATCCGACCGCACGCTTTTGAATGCGGAAGTTTTGCCTGGGTCGCGAGCACGCTAAGACAGCGTTTGTGGATGGTTCCCCTCGTGTCCTTCCTGCGTTAGTTTGTTAACCAAAAAAAAAAAAAAGTTTTTTTTAAATGCCGGGCAAGGCCCCTGGGGGGACTTCCAGGTGTTTGTACAGAATGTTCCGTCCTGTTTAACAGCCGTGCAGACTTCTGCCGCACCGCATAGTCCCGTGGTCCTTCTGGAGGAGACCGCTCTCCCCGTAGCAGGGCTGAGTGCATCCTTCAGAGCGCCCCGAGAGGATGAGACGTGAGATGGTGAGGCAGAAGCCGCCCCGCCCGCGGTGGATACCGAACTATCGGCTCTGCTCCTCCACGCCGCGGAGTAAAACGGTTTGGAGGTACCGCGTGCGCCTTCATCCGACCCTTCGCGGCTGGATGATTGGTTCCAGGGAGTTAGAGATGCGGCCCCGCCGCGCTCTCTCCCAGTGCCATTTTTCCCGGAGGTGCGCAAAGAGCTTACCAGATCGTGGAGAGCCCCTTACTCGTCACGCATGCGCCCAGGCTCTTCGCCCCTCTCGATGGCAGTGCAGCCAGGGGGTATGGGGCGGTCCCTCAGGTGGAGCTCGCTGTTGCGGTGCATTTATGCCCGCGCGGAGTCTCCGCCTGTGGTGATCAGCCGCGTCTCCCGTCCGAGGCGTGTAGACTATAGTCCGCTCTCGCTGGCGATGTCTACTACGCCGCCGGGCAGGCTGCCACTGCCACGCACATGGTTGCAACACAACACAGGTCTATCAGGCTAGAGTTGCAGCTCCCACACGAGAGTGGGCCTGACCAGGGGGCAATGCAGGAACCCCGCGCTGCTACTGACCTTGCTCCTCGGACGATGAAGGTCGTGGCCACCCTGGAGAATGGCGACTCTACCCCCAGGTAATCCAGCTGATATGGAGTCACTCCAGGGAGGCCAGGATCGATCTCTTTGCCTCCCCCGGGTTGACCCATTGCCCACACTTTTTCCTCTCCGAGTCCCCTCGGGTGCTTGGCAGAGCGGAGTAGTTCCGGCTGTGCTTCCTCTGGGTCTCCTTCGGCCAGAGGTGTGGCAAAAGATATCCACAGTCATCCCGAAGGCTGGGTTTCCCTTCAATTACATCCATAATCCTATCGATATATTGAATTATTTTTGTCCCGCATGCAACAGTTCATACTTCTCATGCGCTCCGCCCTCAACCGCTTTCTTCAGCACCACTGAAAGCAACTCTGTCGCCCATCCTATCAGGCCGTAGAGGGTTGAGAAAGGTTACGTGCAGATCCTTTGCTAACGAACTGAAAAGGCTAAAAAAGTTTTGCCAGTTTGCGGGGGTCTCCGCATAACGCGGCCTTAGAGTCGTGGCCCGTTCCATGGGTGTTCCCATATGTAACGTCGAAGTGATTCGACTGAAAGGGTAACGTCTAGGTTATGAACGTAACCCACGTTCCCTGAAGGAGGGAACGGATAAGTTACACTTTCTCTTGCCACGACTCTGAGGTCGCGCTGATGCCGGCTTGGCTCTTCCGCGAAAATGTGCATGTGCATTCCGCTCGTGCCCTCTTGATGTTTTTCCTTCTTTTTTTCTGTTCCAACAAATTTACCTTTGCAGTAAAATCAAAAGAGACACTATGAGGGTGAACATTATTTTAGTCACTGTAATAATATGTCCTGTGCTCTGTCCTACACCACCTGCAATCTTTCCTTCCAAGTTTGCATTCCAGGCTTAAATGTGAAAAGTGTCAAATACTCAACTTATAACTGTTTGCTTGTCCTCGTGTCTGTGTGTAGAATCCTCTGGACCCTGGAGGTGTGCTGAAGAAAAGGCTGAACTCTCTCTCTCAGAGAGAAGCTCCTGAGCGGTTCTCCAGAGCAGCACAGCCTGATCTTCACCAGCAAGGCTCCACTGTCTCTGCCATGCTGACAGGGACTAGTATTATTGACAAGTACTCCCGCATCCTTTTCCCTCTGTCCTTTGGAGCCTTCAACCTGGTTTACTGGATTGTCTATCTCACCAAAGACACCATGGAGTCCAGGTAGGAATCTGCTCTGTTGGTTTGGTAGAGCTTGCTTTTTCATTCATTTTAAGAATATAAAGAACCGTTTAGGTCAAAAATATGGCTTTTATTTACTTATTTATTTATTTTTTTACTTTGGCATGTGTGATCTAGGCTTCAAACCTGATGGTGTACGACTTGTATTAATCAAAGTAAAACTGCAGTGGATGTATATCAGAAGCACACACAAAGCAGGACTCGTTTGGCTGTGTTTGGTTTTGCATCATCACAGAGAGTGAGGTGTAGTGTGTGTCTGTTGGCAGTCAAGTTGAATGTCGTCTCTACCAGTGTTTGCCACCAGCTGGAGAAAAGCATTAAGCACGTACTGAACTGAAATGGCTCAAGTAGAAAAAGTACAGGAGAATAAATTATTATATTGACTCCCCAGTCCAAAAACAGCATTCAGTAAAAACTAAGCTGCAAATAATCTCATTTACAAGTAATTCGAACCACATTCACAAAGGACTGTCCGTATTTACACATTGGTGGGGCTTATTGGTTCATAATGGACCTTTTCTCAAACTGTGATGAAATGCTTCTAGTTCTATTGTAAGTCTAGAAAAATAACAATAATAATAACAATAATTAAAAAGAATAATGAAAAATATTATGCATTTTTATAATACTATACTTTCTGTTACATTAAATTAGACAAAACCAGTTCAAAAAACGAAATCTTCCAATTTTAGA
>JAUMHG010000069.1:12871130-12891969 GCA_032359395.1 Enteromius anoplus
GTAATGTAAGGCATTACTTTTAAATAACAGTAACAAGGCATATATAATGTATTACAGTTTGGAAATAACTTAATAACGATATGTCATGTCATCAAACCCTAAACTCCTCCGGTATGTGTCATTCAAGTGTTAATTATGTTTGAGGATGTTGCAGGCTGTTCCGTATTGTCTTAAAGCTGCTAAGCTGCTGTTTTGTTGAGAATAGTTTGCAAAAAAATTAGAAAAACACAGTTTAAAGTTTAAAGTTTCGCAGTAATTAGTGGTTACTGTGTGTTGTTGCACTGAATATTTTTATTCTTAAAATTTGCACAGGACTTCAGGAAGTGGCCTGTCTTAAAGCTGCTATTTTACAGTTTGTAAAAAAAAAAATTAGGTTCACTGCTAAAAAAAGTTGTCTGTTATTTTATTGCTCTATTTATTGAATTTCAAATGGTTCTTAAGCAGAGAGAAGAGAAACATTTCTCATTCAAAGTACTGAAAGCACTGATTTTGATTGTTTTCTTTTTCAGGTTTGAAAATGCCATAATCAATACCCTGTACCATTTTATTTAATCACATTTTATTTAATTTAGGGTTAGGGTTAACTTTTATGTCAAAGATACAGGAGACACAGAGCAGCCAATAAAATCTGTTGTTAAATATCTGCTTGTATTGCCTCATGACTGATGAAAAATTTGCATTGTGTGCAGTAGAATTTTGATGGATCGCAATGCATCATAGAATCGAATTGAATAGAATCGTTACCTGGTGAATCGTAATTGAATCGAATCGTGAGGACAGTGCCAATGCACACCCCTAGCGTTCACCCCAGCGAACGCACACATCTTTGACGTGCGAAACTCCCGCGATCCCGAGTGCACTGCCCGCGATCTCTTCTCTAGAGGAGGCGAGGAAGATCAAGTCCAAATTCGAGCTAGCCATCAGAATGGCGGCCGATACAAAGAACGTCAATCCATCATCAGGGATGCCAGCGCCGCCGAAATCCCTTGCGGTTTCCAACCTGGCCTTAGGGTTGCCAAAACCGTCAAATTGACCGGCGGTCTTCAAGCCGCAAAAGACAGCTTACAGTCCCATCTCACGGCGTCAGGGGCCGTGCAAAGCCCAGTTGGTTCCGGTACTACAGCCTAAGGTACTGTTAACAGTCATTTCAGTACCAGTTATACAGCCAGGAGTGCTGTTGTCTCCTCAGTCGGTTCGTGTTTTGCAGCTAAAAAAGCTGTCACGCATCCTAGCGGCTTCTGTTCCGTTTGTTATGGGTTCCACTATCACTTCACAGTGAGAGGGGCTGTGTGGTGTCCTGCCTGATCTGGTAACACAGCCAGGAGAGCTGATAAAGTCCCAGTCGGCCCCGATTACGCAGCCTGAGAAGCTGCAGTTGGCCCTCACGGTGCTTCACTGTCCGGTCGCCCCTGGAGGGTATGGTCATCATCGTCATTGCCTCTGAGGGTTTTGGTAATCATCTGCTCTGCTCTGGAGGGTGCACAAACTGTATGGTTGGCCCTGGAGGGCATGTTCGTCGTCAGCGTTGCTGCGGAGGGCTCGGCAATCCTTCCCTCCTCCCTGGTGGGCTTTCGAACTGTCTGGTCAGCTCTGGAGGGCATCCTCGTTGCCTGGTAAGCCCAGATGGGCTTCTCCGCCATCAGCTCTGCCCTGGAGGGCATCTGAACTGTATGGTCGGCTCAGGAGAGCATCATCGCTGCCTGGTAGGCCCAGGTGGTCTGCTCCGCCATCTGCACCGCCCTGGAGGGCATATGGACTGTTCGGTCTACCCAGGTGGTCCACTCCGCCTTCGGCTCCGCCCTGGAAGGTGTATAAACTGTCTGGTCGGCTCAGGAGACCATCTTCATGGCCTGTTTGGCCCAGGTGGGCGTCTTCGCCGCCTGTCCCACCCTGAAGGGTATCTCCACTGTCTCCACCACAACTTTAGAGACTGTTGTAGCTGTTCCGCGTGTCTGGAATCCACACCTTAGGGGAGGGGCTATGTCACGCTGTAGGCGTGCTCTGTGTATGTTTCTCTGTACTATGTCATGTGTCCACGTGCTTGTGTTTATGTTTTGATATCTTTTCCATGTGCTCTGATCATCTATAACCCCGCCCTTGTCATTAGTGTTTGATTATCTGCCAGCTGTCATTTCCAGGTGTCCCGCATTTTCTGTTGATTAGTCTGTGTACTTATATCACTCCCTGTCTCTAGTTCAATGTCGATTGTTAACGTTACATATTGGTCTTGTTATCATCTGCATTGATCTCCATTTCATCAGCTTCTCATGTATTCTTGTTTTATAATAAATGTTCACGCTTCTAAGGAATCTTCTGTCTCTGTGCCTCTGTGTTCCAGCTGAGCAACAAGATCGCAACATCACTTCAGAGAGCAATTTGTGACAAATTATGTATATTTATTTATTGCTATTTTAATATTACTGCTGTCTGTTCACTGCTATAGAGGTTTGTCCAACTATGACAACTTTCATTTCTGAGAACCAGGGGAAATGTTAAACGCATCATGAGGAGGATAGCCATTAATCGTCTCCTTTCCTTTCTCATGCAATGAAAGTAATTACACAGAATCACAGCAGCAATAAATACATGAATAAAGCATCTATTTATTTCTATTCTTTTCTATTTAAGGTCAGAAAGAGGTGATGAAAACCATCTTTTACTCTTGCCATTACATAATGTCTCAAAGAAGTCCAACCTTGATTTAGTGTCAAAGCGGGGAACTATTATACGTTTGGCTCTTTGTCACAGTTGTGGCAGTCCTTCACAAATCCTCTGACGATATGAATTAGATGTGTCTGTGACTGAATAGAATTCTGAAATTTATTAATGACTTCTGTTCTGCTGAACAGAAGAAAAATTGTAGAATTTGTATGATAGGACGTGTATGTTTAAAAGAGATTTAATTCCTAGCCAATGATGACACTAATTTAGGGTTTCACACAGCACATTTGTTCCCTTTCATTTTCTTGTTCACCCCCCACTCTCTATTATCCCTCATGAAAATCATGTTTTTCTCCTAAATAAATGATGATATAGGAGTGCTATTTCTGAGCAAGAACAGACATTCTAACTCAAATTCTTACTCATTCTAAAAGAACTAACTCACCCAAAATGAATGAATTAAATTAATTATTTGATTAAATTAAACAAATAATAACAATGAGAGGAAGATTTTCTGTACTGACTAGCTCAGCCATGTTATTCGAAAACATGATATGACAGTTCATAGGAAGCACACTGACTATAAAATGCTATGTAAATATTGGGTAACACTTATTTTAGACTTAACCCGTTGCTTAGTAGTCTGCATATAAGTAGTAATTATTATTATTTACACGACCTTATTCTACATCCCTAATCCTACTCAATGCTTAAACTTAACAACTTACTAACTATCAATAAGCAGCAAACTAGGAGTTTATTGAGGGAAAAGAGAACAATACTCTCTAATTTTTTTGATCAGTATGGGTTTACAGGACACACAGGAGCCCATGCTGTCTAGTGCTTCTGTCATGGTGTTTCTGTGAAGCATTTGTCAAATAGACATCAACATGAATGCGATTTCAGAGTTTAGACAGAGGGAAAGATTATCTAACACAATCTCACAGTATTTGACTGTGGGCACATGTTTATTTCGTTATTTTCGTAAGTCCAGCGTGTTTTTTAGTTAAGTTAGTTAAGTATAGTTAAAAAACGTGCTGGACTTAAAATAACGAAATAAACGTGTCCCTGGCACAATAAATAGATTAAATTAAATTACTTGACTAAATCACGAACTGCCGTGAGACTGGGTTGAGATTATCATACAATTAGACTTAAATTCTATATTTTCATGCTCTGGTCTGACAAACTCACCGTCATGATTCATATACAAAATCGTAAGCAAGAGCAGCTTAGTTTGCAACTCGTATATTTACAGTCCTAGTTGTCCTCTTGAATGACGCATGTAGACGCCTGCCCCCTAGTGTAGACAGGTATTATAACTTACAGTATGTGCTAGTTGGCTATCGGCTGTAGTCTTTGTGGTGTGTTTATACTCAACTTTTATGCACGAATGCGGGCGTCATTGGGCGACATCTCAATCGGCTCTCGTCACTGCTAGTTCTTTGATGTGGTTTGGTGTGTCACAGGCTTAAACCTTTCTCTGTTGTTTTCGTGTTTGCACTGCAAGAGTGCCCCCCAGAGCTCACCCCTCCTGATAACCCACCATACTTCTCTTCCCCGGAGCACCCACATGAGTCATGGCCCTTACAGACTGGTAACCTCCCCAATAATTCGACGAACTTCCCAAGAACCTGTCTACTCACCATGTTTCATTTTCCCCTCTTGTTGTCCCTGCTCCGCTGTTTAAATAAACCATCTTTATTGATACTTACCTCTGTGTTGAGTCCCCTTCCGTTACAATTATTACCATATTGGCTCTATATTAATACTTTCAAAGCATATATTCTGCATGACCATAATCTACATCCCTAATCCTACACTATACCTAAACTTAACAACTACCTTACTAACTACTAATGAGCAGCAAATTAGGAGTTTATTGAGGCAAAACTTGCAGTTAATGTACATATACTTCTAATAAAGTGTGACCGAAAAATAAAATGCATTGTAGTTTAAATAGCTCAAATGAACTAATAAAATAAAATGTTTAAATGTTGCTTTGCTGAAATGACATTCTTTCGTATTATTCTAGACATAAATACTGTAAGTTTAATTTGGTCATGTCTAAAATGTGAAAGACTTTCATTCCAACAAATTCATCTACATTCAGCTGAGCGTGGGTCAGATTTTCCCTGTCCTTGTGTCACCTTTCTTTTCTCAAATCCAGAGGAGAAAAGGAATGAAAGAAATGGCCTTAGAGCCTCCATGAATGCGCTGCCACGAGACAAAGGGAAAATATGAGCTATCTCCTCTCTCTCTGTATGTCTGACACAGAAGTGGTAGTGGGCACTGCCAGGCTGCCGGTGGCTGTTTAATGAATAGTTCATTCAGGAGCAGACATATAGACTGGCTGGTGTGTACGTTCTTATACTGTATGCAGCAGCTTCATAGAAGCTACCTGCGGGTGATAAGCTCTTCTCTTTATTGCCCACTCGAGTGCCTGACGCGAGAGCAAGAGCTCTCCTCATAAATCAAAGGCAATAAATGTCAGCGCAGCCCAAAATCACCCATTTTCCCATCTTCACGCAGGCCTTTGCCATAACTTTGGTGTAATGATCATTCAATTACTGCCCATCTACGATATGTCAGGAAATGTTGGATGTGAGAACCAGAGACCCAGATTTATCATATCTTTATGGGTTCACACACATAATACAGTCTGAGGGTGATGTTCGTATGTGTTTCTGAGTGCATTTATTGCATATGTATTTCCAGGGCCACCAATTATTTGATTGATTGATTAAATATATTGACATCTTTTAAGTGCTTAGGGCACTTGTGTTTCTGTTATTCATTCATTCATTTTGAACATCACACTAACATAATTTATCTGTCATAAAGAATTTATTTTGCACTACTGTGAAACTTAAAAGTATGAGCCATCTTAACATTAATTGTTTTTAGGCTCTATGCTAATGCTATTCATAAGTAATCACATACAAACATTTATTGAAGGTAATTTTGGTATGTCTGAATCTTTCTGTAATCTGAAAGTATTCATTAGCATTACAAAAACATTCATCAAATCATCATTAAAAAAACATTCTGTGAATATTTTCTGAACATTAAAAAAAAAAAAAATCTTAAAGCCATATTCAAATAGCAGAGACAAATACTGATTGCAAAAATCATTAAACGTAGTCTTTCCTTGTTTCTGTGTTGGGTACCAGAATGCTACATTAGCGATTCTCAATCACCCCAATGCTCTGCACATTTCGTATGTGTCTCTTGTTGCTTCAGACGGTTGTTCTATTCAAATGTATGCGCCCTGCAAAGTGGACATAACCAGATATTCCGGTTTAAGCGAACTTATACGTTGCATTTAAAGTGCATTCAAGTGTGCGAGATGTAATTTAAATGTTGAGCAGGGAGAGGACCCCTCCCAGGCCGACATCCGAGGCGTCGGTGTGCAGCAAGAAGTGGCAGCTGAAGTCCGGGGCACAGAGGACGGGCTCGCTGGTGAGCGCTGTCTTGATGGCATGGAAAGCCGCCTCGGCGTCGCTGCTCCACTGCACGTTCTCGGGCTGCCCCTTCCTGGTCAGGTCTGTCAGAGGGGCGGCTATAGAGGAGAAGTTAGGGATGAAACAGTGGTAGTAACCAGCTAACCCTAGAAAAGCACTGGGTCTTGGAACGGGGCTGTGGAGCCTGCCGGACGGCTTCCACTGTCTTCTCCTGGGGTTTGATGAGTCCCCGTCCCATCTGGTAACCCAGGTACTTGGCGTCGTACTGTGCTAGGTGGCACTTCCTAGGATTAGCGGTGAGTCCAACCTTTCGTAGTTCCCCCAGCACCCTCCAGAGCCGCTCTAGGTGGTCCTCCCAGGTCTCCGAGTGAATGACCAGATCATACAAGTAAGCTGCGGAGTACTGCTGGTGCTGTTGGAGGAGCAGATTCATCAGGCGCTGGAAGGTGGCGGGAGCCCCATGTAGCCCGAAGGGGAGAACCCGGTACTGCCAGTGGACAGTGGGGGTTGAGAAGGCCATTTTTTGCTTTGCCTCGTCAGACAGGGGAACCTGCCAATAACCTTTTGTGAGGTCCAGGGATGAAAAATAAGTTCGTCGACACAGGGGCTGGGGTAGGCGTCAAACTCTGAGACCTGGTTGAGTCGGCGGCAGTCTTTACAGAACCGGAGGGTACCGTCCAGCTTGGGAACTAAGACGATAGGGCTGGACCAGGGACTGCAGGATGATTCGATCACCCCTTACTTCTGCATTTGTTCCAATTCCAACTCTATAGCCTGCCGACGAGCCTCAGGGATCCGGTAGGGCCGCTGCTTTACGATGACTCCTGGTGGTGTTCGGATCTCTTGCTGGAGGATGTTGGTCCGCCCGGGCACTGGAGAGAACACATCAGATAACTGACCGATCAGGTGTTGGAGGTCCTTCTTCTGGGTGGCCGACAGAAGCTTGTTCATGTCGACAGTGAGGGGCTTAGATGTTGCAAGTGCGGTCACCTGGTCTCTGGTCCCAATCCAGTTCTTCAGTAGGTTGATGTGGTATAGTTGCTAGGGCTGTCGGGGGCCTGCCGTAGCCAGTAGTTCACGGGGCCTACACGTTCTAAGACGGTGTATGGGCCCTGCCAGGTTGCTAGGAATTTACAGGCCGAGGTGGGGACCAGGACCATCACTCGATCGCCAGGCTGGTGGCAATGCGGGGACCTGCTTGGTGTCGCCGTGAACAGAAGTGATGGAGAGGAAGGTTTTCGTCTCGGCCCGCGGTGGGAGGAGGGAAGCCTGGACGAGACTGACCGAGCTACCGCTGTCCAGGAGGGCTCGCCGGGTTCGGCCGTTTAACTTCAGCTCAGTAGAGGGTGCTCCCTTTGGCAAGCTCTGGTGCATGATTACTGCATCACCAGGTGCCCTCCGGCGCACGTTGCTCCTGGACCACCCTCCGGGCTAATGGCGGTGCTCGCTCCCCGGCATCTCTCCGGGGGGCCACTTCCGCAAGCTTGATGGCCTCCACGAGTTCCCTCACCGTGCCGGGGTTCCTCATCCCGACCACATGTCGCAGGTGGCTGGGCAGAGCCCAAAGCATTTGGTCTACGATCACTCTTTCGGCGACCTGGAGGGTGGTTGGTTTTCCGACCAAGAGCTAATGGTGGGCCAGCCTAGTCAGCTCAGCGGCTTGGGCTCGGGCAAGTTTGCCAAGTTGATAGACCCAATCCTGGAACGCCTGTGCAGCGTCGATGGGAGAGAGGCCTATTAGTCCCAGGATCTCCCGCTTTACAGACGCATAATCTTGGGCGTCCTCCACTGGCATGCTGTGGTAGGCGCACTGTGCCTCTCTTGTGAGCAGCAGAGCCAGAGCCCGAGCCCAGTCATCCAGATCCCAGTCTTCCGCTGTAGCCGTGCACTCACACATTTGTAAAAAGGCCTCTTTATCATCCGAGGCTGACATCTTTTGGAGAAGCTGGGAGGCACGCTCGGGAGGTCGGGAGGTCGCTGGGAGGCACGCTCGGGAGGTCGGGAGCGGTGAGGGCTGGCGAGCAGCGGAGCGGAGCACCCTGCTGGGTGGCCATATGTTCAGGGATCTGCTGCTGCCTGACACTGACTTCAGTATGACGTTTGATGATCTTTTCCATGCCGGGGAGGAGTCGCCACCTGCTGGGGAGACAGGGGAAACACACAAAAAAAAACTGTCACAGGGGGCAAAGAAACACAGGACAACAGGGTAAGGAATAACAAAAATAACCCGGAGGGTTGATTTATTGAACAAAAATATCACTTGAATAAGCAGTCTTTGAATGGCGCCAAGTGACTCCTTTAAGCTCTCCAAGAGAATAGAGCGGCGCACTGGGTTCTGTCCTCTTTAAGGGCCGTCTGTTGAGCAGTTCAATGCAGACGTGGGTCCTTCTAGGATGCAGATTGTTCAGGGCTAGAAGCTGGTTTCTGGGAAGAAAATAGACAGTCATTAGTTCGGCGTGCGGAGTTCAAATGTAGCTCAAACTCCCGAGGTGCCTCACACGGCTTATCTGGCTGCGGGCGAATTGTTTGCAGCTGGGGCTGATGAGCCGCTGATGAGATTTGCCGGTGCTTCCTCGTTGGTAGCCAGGGCAACGCTGATCAGTAATCGGGATGCTTGTCACAATATGTACCTTTTTACACACATAAACTCATATACACATATAGATCCCACATAGATCCCAGTTCTTGACTTCTCATGTGTTGGATACAAGAGAAATGAGCAAGTGAAGAGATCTGAGTGACCCAGTGAATGGCCGAGAACATATTTACCTTGAGAACAGATCGCAGCAGATGCACTATGGGAGGAAGGTAGGTCGGTGGAGGCAGTGTTATACTTTGGGAGAGGTTCTGCTGAGAAGCCTTGAGTCCTGGGATTTATATGGATGTCATTTTGACATGTACAGTACCACATACTTAAATATTGTTCCAGAACACACCCCTTCATGGCATTGACATTTCCTGATAGCAGTGGTGTCTTTCAGCAAGATAATGCACCCTGCCACACTGCAAAATAAAATGCTCAGGAATAACTTAATGGACATTCCTTTGAGTTTTTACTCCAACATAGTTTTTGGATCTTGGATGTTGTGGGCCTAATGTCTGTCAGAGGTCCTGGAAATTTGGTTGGAAATCATACCTTTATAGATCACATACCAATAAATAAACAAAACAAAATAAAATAAAAATCAAAACCTAACTGTGTCTGCTCAAAAATGTATAATGGGCCATGGCTGGATCTTCTATTAGGACAGTGATCCAAAACAAGCATCAAAATCAACACAAAAATGGGTCACTGAGCACAAAATGAAGGTTCTGCCATGCAATTCCCATCCCTGGGCCTGAACCCTAGAAAATGAGTGAATTGAAACGGAGGCTCTAACATGCATTAGAATGAGCTGGAATTATTTTTTCTCTGATCTCTTACCACGTGTTCTCAAACCTCATCAGGCATGATAGGAAAAGACTTAGAGATGTTGTCCTGGCAAATGGTGGTTGCCAAAAAGTACTGAATAAACATGTATTGGAGAAAAATATCAGGTCTGTCCATGCTGGTGTTCCTTGATTTTGGCTCCGTTAGTTATTTCTCTTTACACTTAAGAATCTATACGTGCAGCTTTTTAATAAACGAACAAGATAAAGATATCAAATAACACAGGAGAAAATACAATTCCAATTAAACAACAGCTTAACCAGGGATAACCAAGAAACACGTGTGCACAATTTCAAACCTGGATACACAATAATTCGCTATTGCAAATGAGATATAGGAGTATGACTTGTAAAAAATGACCACAAATCACAATATTTGATTGAGGGCGAATATGTAATAGCAATGTAATAGTTTGGGGGAATACAAGACACCAAATCTAAACTGGTTTGTCAGGGAGCCATTTTCATTCTCATAGAAATCTAGTGTCCATGATCTAAGCAATTCATTTCTCAGCCGTTTTCTTATCCTCAATCACTTGTCTTGTTGGATCAATACAGGAACTAAATAATATTTTATCTTCAGGATCTATCTCTCTACCTTTCTATCTACGTATCTATCTCTCTAGAATCTGATGGTTGTTTCATTGTCACTCTGCTATAGCTGCAAAAACCGACCTGGCTGCAAATGGAGTCTATATCCAAAACCTGTCAACACAAATAAGAAAACTCTGGCTGTATTTAGAACATAAATGAGAAACCTTCCCAGCCATATACGGATAGGCCTTTTGCTTTGTTTGATGAACTCTAGACAGCATGATGTAAAATCAATGTTATGTGGATAACAAAAGCTGACATTCTGTTACATTTGCTAATAGTTGTCAACACAGTTTTTTTCAAGCCATTTCAAACATAAAAAGTGGTTTAAAAATGTGTTTTAAACCATTAGCCTATTATTTGAGTTAAAAGGCTGTGTTTATGTATCTGTGATGTGTCAGCAAAGACAGGCATATTTGTTAACCCCATAGCTTCCTACTTGGTGCTTGAATTGCTTTGCCTCTTCCACTTTTTTGCTTATTTCTGTGTCTCTCTCTCTCTCACTCTATCTTTCAGGGAAGTGTGAACCCCATTAGAAATCACAGATAAAGTGGGTTGAAGACATGGCCATCTAATAAACTAACGATTGCATAGATGGATGGGTGGAAGGATGGATGGATGAGGAACACATTCAGGGTCTACTGCTGAAGATGTAACTGTGATTGTGCTGAGAGGGGACAATGTTGACTCTTCTTCACCTTTGCCCCCTCCCTCTCTTTCAGCCCGATAGCATGTATTGACCTCTCATCGCTCTGGCATGAAACTCTTCGACTGCAGAATGATTTTCCTCCTCCCTAAAGACAGTCGAGGTGCAATATCACTTGTGGCGCTCTTCTTTTAACACCATAACACAATTACTTACTCAACATCCTCCGTTCACACAACCATTGCGAGAAAAAAAAAAAAAAAAAAACTGCAGACACAATAATGTGCAGGTAAGTGGTTTTCAAACTGGAGTATCCTTTTCATACTTTCTGGTGGAAATAGTGTTACCATTCAGTACTTATATTTTAGTAACGTCCATTTCCTGCTAAGATCTGAGAGCTTAATTCTTAAACACTGTGAAGTGATCCATTAAGCCAGTCACAGTAATAATAATAATAGCGCTTAAACACAATGACCAATCAGAGCTGTTTAAGAATCTGGACTATTCGAAAAGTACCGAATGGTATCACAGTCAGTACTTTTGAAAACACTAGGTAGAAGTAAGTGCTATCAGTGGCGACTGTAAGTGTACACTGATTGGCCAAATGCATATATAAAACACCGGCTACCTGGCCTTTTTTTAAAAAGCCATGTAAAAATATTTACTTCACAAACATGTAAACCAGCATTAAGAGCATTTATCTCTTCCGTCTGCAGCGTTGTGTTCATTCTCAGGCTCAATGATGTGTAAAACTGAATTATGCAGCGTGAAAGCCCCTCATGTTACTCTAAACCTGAATAGAAGCACCAAGCAATGCAAAACTGATTTAAGGCCTGTCTTTGCTACAACAGCTTGAGTTGATTTTTGAAGGCTGTCATACAGGTGTGTTACAGGGAAAGTGTACTAAAAAGTTTCTGTTGGTTAAAAACCATCTAGGTTATGAATGTAACCCACATTCCCTGAAGGAGGGAACGGAGACGTTACATATGGGATCTCGCATGAGAGACTGATCGTCTTCGAGTCTTTGAAAAAAGGCCAATGATTATTGGCGTGCAATAATCACAGCCAGGTGCACCTCATCACAGCATGAGTATGAGAGGGCACGGCTGGATTGCACTCACAGGTTTTCGCTGAGGAGCCGAGTCGGCGTCAGCGCAACCCCAGGTCGTGGCAGAAAGATGTAACGTCTCCATTCCCTCCTATACGTTACCCTTTCAGTCGAATCCCTTCAGCGTTACGTATGGGAACAGACCCATGGAAGAGGCCACGACCCTGAGGCCACATTACGGGGAGACACCGGTGCCGGCAGGCGGGCAAGCGTATCGACAGGAGAGTCTGCACGTAACCTTCCCAACGCCCTGGGGGCCAGTTAGGGCCTCATCAATGCCAACTTTTACCTTACTTAGTATTTTTAAAGTTGAAGCATGGGTTGGGGGGGCGGAGACATGAAAAAAGACATGGCTTTTTTAACATGGAATTTCAAGGGAATGCACTTTATCGATAAGATATGGGATATAAGTGAAGGGGAAACACAGCCTTCGGGCTGACTGTGGAACAAGGATGTTAAGGCAACAACCTCTGGTGAAGGAAGTCCAGAGGAGCACAGTCGAGACTGACTTCGCTCTGAGTCTGACTGCGGGGCAGGAGGAGAGGTTCGCCTTGGCATCGAGGAACCTTTGAGATGCACAGCAGCAAGCCGACACCAGCAGGTCTTCCAACGGCACCAACGCTGAGGTGGAGGCAACACTCCTTGTTGAGTGGGCTCTCAGACCTAGGGGGCATGGCTCTCCCTGGTAAAGGTATGACAGGGAGATGGCTTCCACCACCCAATGGGCCAGCCTCTGTTTGGAGACAGCATTCCCTTTCTGCTGACCTCAAAAGCAGACAAAGAGCTGCTGAGAGCTTCTGAAGCTTTGAGTGCGGTCAACGTAGAGGCGCAGTGCGCGTACTGGACACAACAACTTTAAGGCTGGGTCCGCCTCCTCCTGGGGCAGAGCTAGCAGGTTCACTACCTGACTTCGAAAAGGTGTGGTAGGAACCTTGGGCATGTAGCCGGGCCGAGGTCTCTGTGTTACGTGAGAGTCAGCTGGGCCAAACTCTTGGCACTCTTCATCGACAGAGAAGGCTTGGAGGTCCCGGACCCTCTCGATGGAGGCCAAAGCAATCAGGAGTGCTGTCTTCAGCGACAGGTATTTTATCTCGACTGATGCTAAGGGCTCTAAAGGTGCTTGTCGCAGGCCGGTTAGGGTGACGGCAAGGTCCCAAGAGGGTACTGAGGGCAGTCTCGGGGGATTAACCGCGCGCACCTCTAAGGACCTCAGCGCACCTCTAAGGACCCGCACCTCAGTGCTTTGCTACAATCTGTATTGTTAAAAGCGCTATATAAATAAAAGTGAGAGAGAGAATCTAATGATGAGTTGGTGCTTACCTAAGGATTCACCATCCACTGCATCATGGTAGGCGGCTATGGCAGCAATATATACCTTAATAGCTGAAGGGGACAGCCTACACTCCAACTTTTCCTGCAGGAAGGAAAGCACAACTGCAATTGAACATCTCTGTGGGTCCTCTTGGCGTAAGGAGCACCAGTCGACGAACAGATACCATCTCTGAGTGTAGGCCTGCCTTGTTGAGGGAGCCCGAGACTTAGAGATGGTGTTAATCACGGCTGCTGGCAGGCTGGAAAGGTCTGCCGCTTCCTGTCCAGGAACCAGACATGCAAGTTCGCCGGAGGCCAGCTGTGTATACCTGCCGAGGGGCGCCTCGACGAGGGAATAGTACAGGCAACAATGGGTCGACTCGGGGAGGCAAAAAGGTTGCGGCGAGTTGCGGCATGCAGCGGGAGCGTAGACCACCCTGATGGTTGATGTATGCAACGGCTGCAGTGTTGTCCGTGCAGGGCTAGAAGCACGGCCAGCAACTCGAGGCAATTGAAATGCCACAGCAGTCGAACACCTTTCCAGGTGCCCGGTACTGACTGCCCTTAGCATACAGCACCCCAACCCGTGGTGGAGGCATCCATGTGTACCACGACATGCCTGGACACTTGTCCTAGAGGTACTCCAGCCCGTAGGAAGGCAAGGTCTGACCACGGGCTGTACATGCGGTGACACTCCGGGGAAATGCCAATCCGGGTGCCATGTCCATGGACTCGGCCGTGTAACCAATGCTGAAGCGGTCTCATATGAAGGAGCCCCAGCGGTGTAACTGCGGTTGCGGCTGCCATGTGCCCCAGGAGCCTCTGAAAAGATTTGAGAGGAACCACTGTTTTGTGCCTGAATGACCTCAGGCACGTCAGCATGGCCTGTGCGCATTCCCCCGTGAGGTGGGCAGTCATTTCGACCGAGTCCAGCTCCATGCCGAGATAAGAGATCCTCTGCACTGGCCAGAGTTTGCTTTTCCCTCGGTTGACCTGAAGGTCCAGATGGCTGAGGTGCCGTAGTGCCAGGTCCCTGTGCTGACACAACAACTCCAGCTAGTGAGCCATTATCAGCCAGTCGTCGAGGTAGTTGAGGATGTGGATGCCCATCTGCCATAAGAGAGGCAGATATTCCTCCGCAAGCTTGGTAAAGTCAGGGACAGGCCAAACGGGAGAACCTTGTACTGATCTGTTCGACCCTCGAACATAAACCGCAGTAGGGGTCTGTGGCGAGGCAGAATCGAGACGTGAAAGTACGCGTCCTTCAGGTTGATGGCTGTGAACCAATCCAGGGGCCGAATGCATGTCAGTATGCGCTTTGGCGTGAGCATTCTGACGGCAGCCTGAGAAGGGACCGATTTAGGGCTCTGGGGTCCAGGATGGGTCTCAACCCACCGCTCTTTTTGGGCATGATGAAGTAAGGGCTGTAAAACCCTGACCTCATCTCGGCTGGATATGCTCGATCGATCCTTCACCAGTAGGACTGCAACCTCCGCACGGAGGACAGCGGCATCCGTGTCTGAACGAACACGGGTGTAGAGAATGCCTCTGTACCTGGGCGGGCGCCTGGCGACCTGAATCGCATAGCAGAGGCGTACCGTCCATATCAACCACCGCAACAGTTTGTGGAAGTGACCAGGGCTCCAACTGAGTCGCCAGGGGTATCAAGGGAACGATGACAGCCGTGCCCGCAGTGGGGCAGCCTGGTGGGGAACCAGGGAGGGGACCTGCCCCAGAAGGATGAACAGCGAGTCCGGCTGTTCTGAACAATGTCGCTGAAGAGACCAACCTGTGAGATGGGTGCGACAAGAACACAGGCTTTGTCAATGTCAGCCATCTCAGCGAGGTTGAGCCAGAGGTGTCGCTCCTGAGCCACAACTTTGGATATCACCTGACCAATGGCATGTGCCGCAACCTTCGTCGTCCGGAGAGCAAAGTCGGATGTGGCATGGAGTTCCTGCATAGCCCCTTGGTCAGATCCACCCTTGTGCAGTTGTTTCAGTGCTTTGGCTTGATACACTTGGAGTGTAGCCATCGCATGCAAGGAGGTAGCAGCCTTTCCAGCGGCATAGTAAGCCCGGCCCACGAGAGTGGAAGAGGTCTTACATGCTTTGGACAGGAGCCGTGGTGATAGCACGCTCAATCTGGGGGATCGCCATGTACCCCCTGGCACCTCCGGGAAGAAAGGCACTGAGGGGGACCTCTGCGCGGCACCGCCTGCACTGGAGGTCTCTCGCTGGCGAGCAGAAGATTGGCGTTCTCAAAGCCTTTAAAATGGTTACAAATCTTACGGGTCCAATTCAACAGCCCAGTGACGAGTCGGTCAGAAAGAGAGCGTGAACTCTTTCTTTAATCCTCTTCTCAAGCAGATTCCAACACAGCATTCAAATGCAGCAGACGAGTGCTCTGAAGCGAAAATCTGTGAGTGCAATCCAGCCATGCCCTCTTATACTCACGCTGTGATGAGGTGCACCTGGCTGTGATTATTGCACACCAATATTCATTGGCATTTTTTCAAAGACTCGAAGACGATCTCATGCGAGATCGCATATGTAACGTCGAAGTGATTCGACTGAAAGGGTAACTCACTGACAATTGTTTAAATTGATGCATTATTATAAATCAAACATAACAAAGGATGCATTTTATTTTATAATGTATTATATACATTATGGTCTTACAAATGGCTCATATTCTTTGGCCCTTGTGACTCTCGACAATCGTTAAGCACATTGTTTACTTTTTGGGACTAGCAGGTGTCCATTTTGTCAATATGGGCCTAGGGGAATTTTCATTTGCTCTATATTTTAAAGCACATTCACTTAGTGTACAGTTTACTTATACAACAAAGTACTGAATAAAATGATGTGATTACAAATTTATGTTAGTTTACAGTACCTAGGAATTACATAGTTATACATTTAAGTACTGAGGAATATTAATGAACTGCATGTGCTTACTATATGGTTATAGGATTAAGGTTTGACTCAGGGTTACTTGCATGCAATTCTGCATAAACTATTGTTTTTATAATAGTTTGTATATGTACATGCATAACTGGATTTTCCTCTTGGCACATTGAACAATTTTGCACCTGCTATTTGTTTAGGCTTTTTTTTATGACTATCTCAAATGTTTACAAATCCTGCTAATTGACAGTCCACCTAATGTGACTTCTCTTTGCAGGCAGACATTTATAGTTGCAATTTATTTTCAGAGTTAAGATGCTTTATTTATTGTGGCATTTCCATTATTTGGTCCACTTCCTCTACACAACTGCAAACCGTTCTAGTCTTTCCAGACACTGGCGTCCACCAGGCAAAGAATGCGTGCTATCTTCAGACAGTAGCTGTTTTCTTGAATCATTTTGTCCCGCTCTTTTCGCTTCATTGAACTGATGGGGGGTCTTTCAGGGGAGTTATTTTAGAACCATCTCTTGTTTTGGACAAAGGCATTTCTCCTGGGGAAAACTATGAGTATGTACAGTATGCATCGACTTATTTACACACAGACACACACTCCTACAGATATGCCCTTTTCAAGAGTGCATCAGCAGATTCAGTGCTACTGTGCTTTTGCCGTTGATAAATTGTTGTCCTTATATAGGGTGCTATTAAAATTGAAGATGATTTATTTGTTGGGCTCCATCAAAGCATATTATAAAATGTATATTTAAATACTTCGCCATCCAAGCCTCGTTTGGCAGAAACCTTCCAGGCAACAGTCCACCTGCTGTGAAACAAGTTCATCTCATTTTGATTTTTATTTAAAAATAGACTTGAAGTGAGGATCAGTTCTCAGCTTTTTATTAGGTTCATTGACTGCCTTCTTTGCATTTTAATTCTCAAGTACATTATCACTTGATAATAAACTTCTTAATAAGAGCCAACTAATTGAGTTCACAAACACTTAAGAAATTTCTGAATTAGGCAAGTCAATGCAAATATATTAAAGCTCATCATCCGGGTTACTGGGTCCTGCGATGATGGGGTTTATGAAAACTGTCCTAGCCAAATGCATGCAATTTAATGTGCTGTACATACATGTGTCACTATGAGTTATTTATAATCTGCGTAAGCATATTGTTTGATTGTTTTCTGTTTTGTGTTTTTGCACAAATATTCTACACTGACTGACAGTTTCTCTGACCTGCTAATCTTTGACATTATGCAGAGTTATATCAGAAATGTGTGTGTATGTTTGTGTGTGCGCAACTGAGAGAGAGAAATGAATTGGTAAAGTAAGTATTGTTGAGCTTTGAGCCTGTCGCTATAAAGCAAATGTTATATAAGTTAACAATAAATTAATTCCATGTCTATGTAATATGTTGTAAAATGTTAATTACATTAAAGCGTTTTTGGTACTTATACAAAGCATGCAGAGTGTTACTTTACATGCTGCTGAACGTTTAATTTATATCACCATAAAACACGTTTTCAGAAATTTTATTGTTTGTTATTCCATTATATATATATTTGTTTGAACTTACTTGCAATGAGATCATAGTAAGCAAACTGTCACGTGAAGGTGGCGAGAAGACGCCCGGGTTCATGTGCAGGCTGTTTATTGGCAGACACAGAGCAAAACAGACAGGCTTAGAGTAGTTTACCGGCAGACTGGAATGGAGGAGGCAGAGCAAGAGAGTGGTCAGAGTCCAAAGCGTAGATCGTGTGAGGGGTACACAACATCCAAAGGGCAAGGCAGAAACGTTAATCAAAGGCAGGCGAGGTCAGCAACAGAATATCCAAAACAACAAAAAATACACGAATGAAACACGGAGCAGGTTGACAGTACAATGGACCGTGGCAACATACAAACACTTCCGGGTTATATACACATAAAACTAGGTCAATGAGAGGTGACTAGACATGAGTGGCTATGGCAACACACAAGGGGGGCGGAGACATCAATGGGGAGCCGTGACAACAGATGAGATGGGCGGTGACAAGAGTCCATGAATGAAAGCAGACATAAACACACACACAGTTCATGGAGGGCTGGAGTGCCATCCAAAGCCTTGCTGGCACATCCAGCTGATCGTTACAAAAACTACATGAAAAGCAAAGTTGTCTTCAAAAATACTGGTGCATTTCATGATTGTGGCATTTAATTAGGTTGTGTTAAGTTGTGATATTAATTGCTGACAGAATTAATTTCTTTGGTCTAAAAACTCAGGTATTTAACAGTGTCCATGACAGAACTGATCCTTTTTAAGCACATTTAGTCAATTTTAGCTGTTTTCCTTTGGGGTGTAAGTTTTTAATGCAGATTCACCACTGTGCATACATTATGTGCATCTTCTGAAAGTTTTCTGATTATCACTGGGGTCGTGTCTCAGAATGAATGACTTATTTACTGACAGAGAGTAAATCTGAGTCTCTCTTACAGCCAAATGGCATGAGATTATGCTCATAAACATCAACCATCCAATTACAGCTCCACGCAAAACCCACACTGGATTTTTCCAAGGCTTGTCTGTGTGGATAAACAGCACAAGTGTGCCAGAATCAGTCCCTGCACCCTCCCGATGCCCAAATGCTCAAGGTTGCCCTTTCTAGTCAAAGAGGGTAGAGTGCCACCTATTGGTACTCCGTTAGTAACCTGCCCAGTGCACTTACTCCTCCCTTCCACCTCCAACTGTCTAGGGACAGATTTATCAATATATTATCACAATCATGCACACAACTAACTTTTGTCCCATGCTCAGTTTGGGATGGCGAGCATTGTGTTTGGTTGAAGAGTTGCAGAAGCTAGGCATCATGGTTTGATTTAGAAGCTTCTGTGCATAAGACACGGCATTACCATAAAAACAGAACATTGTGTTCTGTTTTTCAAGAACCCCTATTGAGGCTTTCGTAATCAGCCTAATCAACAGCCAGCTACCGCATAGACTGATGACGCCTCGCATATGTTTTATGATTTTGGGATTAAGCCTTTTTTCTTCTATGACAGCCAGGATTTTTTTCTTTTCTTTTTTTTTCTTTTTTCAAAACCATGCCAAAATTAGCTCAGCCCTGCTCCAACAGCAGACTGTCACATGTCATGTGATTCACTCTGCGTTCTGATGTCACAAAAGCAGAGACCGCAGGGAAAAAGAGAGAGAGCGAGGGGTGAAAAAATAGAAAATCACACATGCAGAATCACGGCAGACACTTGTGCCTCAAATGCCAAGCTGTCATTCAATAAACATGTCAGTGCCATCCAGCTCAGTCCAGATCCATGCTAAGACTACAGCTAAACGTGCTCATCCATTAGCCTCCAACAATCTGCCACTGTTCAATCACATTGTGCAAGCATGTGTGGGCATTCGTGTGGACATATGTGCGTCCATGGGAAATTATTGCAAGTACATTGAATATAAACCAGACTAGGGCTATATGCATCTCAAGAGTGTATTTAGTCCTATTCCAGGGGTACTTGGAAGTATTTCAATTGTTTGTTGAAACTGCAAGACTGCAAAATCTCAGGTGTCTCATTATAGAGATTTAGTCTTCATCCACAGTAGCAGCTGTGCATTATTATAATAATAGCCCCTTCAATAAAATTAGTCCATTATAATGTGATGTAGAAGAAAAATTATTGATGCCATACAAACTATTGGTAATCGACAAATCTAAGACGGCCTTGTGAAAATATTTTACTGCTGTGCTGTTATGCATATTGATTTTGAGGATGATATGCAGAATCAGTTTGATATGTGGTTAAACCAAACACTGTAAATGCTCATGGATAAAATTATTTCCAATCTGCTTTAAGCTTCTTATAACAGTCTTCCATTTCTAGGCATCAAAGGAGAAACGCAATCTGATTCCGAGCTGTGAGCAGCCTCGTGTGTCCTGCTGACCTATATTGAAGACGCATGACTGAGCTGTCATAGTCAGCACCGTATAAATGTCCACACAATGGCCGCACACCATCCATCCACATGTTTTCAAAAACTGCTTTATCCAGCGTCTCAGGCCACAGGCAGGAGAAAGTTAAAAGGAGGGCCAGCTGTCCATAAATCATAAATGTTTTTTTTTTTTTTTGTATTGTAGTGTAGTTTTATTGTATTGCCATTAATGCTTATGGTTATAATTTTTAATGTTTTTTTTTTTATGTTTTTTTAAATTGCCTTTTTATATAGAAATTAATGCTTTCTCATGTGACGTAACTACCCACCTATATGTCTCTACATTCTCCTTTGATTTATTCCAGATGGAAAGCCATGTTCTAGTTAAAATCCTCTTGAGTTCCAGCTAAAAAATATTACTAAGATCACTTAAAAATGGCCTTGTTTGATTTGCGTTGTCATTTTAGCTTCACTGTTTTAAACTGCGATTAGAATTGTGGCACATCAGCATGCTAATATAAGGTATTTAGCAAGAAACGAATCTCTTTCAGTTCAGGAACTTCAGTGCATCAGTAGATGATGTGATGGGAAGTCCCTTCAAAATTAAAGGTGCCATAGAATGTAAAACTGAATTTACCTTGCCATGGTTGAATAATAACAGTTCAATACATGGACATAACATACTGTGAGTCTCAAACACCATAGTTTCCTACTTCCTATATAAATCAAGTGTTTGCAAAAGACGACTGAAAAACGGTCAAATTCCAACACAACACAGACTGTTACGTAACAGT
>JAUMHG010000069.1:12900158-12922995 GCA_032359395.1 Enteromius anoplus
AACGATTGGCCCGGGCAAACGAGTTCCAGGTGGTGCTGGTTTGTTGCCAGGGCGACGCTGATCGGTAGCCGTCACAGCAGTTACATTCGTCAATTAACAATGGGAAGGATGGGGAGGAAGCAAAAGATTTCCTATATGCTAGGAAGGCTTGCATTGTTTGAAAAAGGCTGGATGGGAGATTATAGGTTAAAAATGTAGATGTAGTGACCTTGTTTAAGCTGGTTGGTTTTGCTTTGTTTAATTAAGTATGTAGCTGCGTGGCTGTTGGGGATGGAGAGATCAGCCAAAGAGGGATGGATGAGGGGAGTAAGGAGAGTTTACTTTGAACTCAGAGCATCTCAAAAATCCGAAAAAAAGCCAGAGTGAACATGGCGTTTAGTGTTCTGTCTATGAGTGGATTGGCATAACCTCTGCGTGGGTGTCAATACAGCGGGTCTGGATTTCTAATGTAATGGGAAGTCTATGGTCGGGGCGGGGAGGGTTCTACTTTTGGATGCCCTTTATTAGGAGAGAGGTTTGAGGGTTGGATATAGCAGGGGAGGAGGAGCCAAACAGCTTATTGAAAAACTGGACTCCACTCAAGTATCCTTTGATGGAACTGGCTTGGAGTGATTTGTGAGAGTTTAGGCAGGAGGTTCTGCCAGTGTCTTGACATTCTGAAACAGAAAGCGAGAGAGAGAGTCAGCAATGACATTTTCTTTTCCAGGAATATGTTTGGCAGTTAGCATGAACTGGTCGGTAGCAGAGTTCCAGACCCAACATCTGAGAAAGGGCATAATGGAAAGGGAATGAGATCTGTTATATATTAATGCATGGAATGTTTGCATCGTTATCGCAGGGATAACTATGCATGCAGCGGACCATTTTTTGCCCCAGAGCACAGCAGCAACGATGGGGTACATTTCGAACAGGGCTTAGGAGGCTAGATGGGGGGGAATTTCTGCGAATTGGAGGGGCCAGGGGGAGGCGGACCATCGGTTGCAATAGAAGCCTCCGAAACCAATAGAGGGAGCAGCATCTGTGAAAAGTTGAATGTCCACGGGGCTGCTAGAAGGTCATGATAGAAGAAGGAGTGGCTGTTCCATTGGGAAAGGAATGAAACCCACAGTTGCAGTTCGTGAAGAAAAGAAACCGTTAGGGGGCATTATCTTCGAGGGCGGGGATGGAAGAGGCTAGGGAAAGTAAGAGTGAAATAAAAGCTTGACCTTGCGGGATGATGCACATAGCAACATTTAGAATGAAGAGGAGTTATCTTTTGGAGCACTGGGGAAAATCCCCAGTGCTCCAAAAGAGGTTATGAGGTTAGAGGCGATAAGAATGATTCTATCATTTTCCCTTTTCTTTGGGGAGTAAGGCTTGAAATAGGAAGTCGTCTAAGAGATACATGAGGTGGTAGATCTGGTAATTGTTGGACAGTATCCAGCAAATGGCTTCGGAGAGCATGTTGAATATCTTGGGACTGCTTTTGCATCCGAAAGTGAGGCGAACTGCAAATTAGAATTGGTTCTGCCACTGGAGACCGAACAGGTGCCAGAAATCTGGATGGAGAGGCATGACTTTAAAACCGGAAGTAATATCCACTTTTGCCATTCAATCACCTCTACCCATGTTTTTGATGATGGAGATGGCTTTGTCTACATTGTGGTAGTTCAGGGAGAATTTCTTGATGGGAATTAGGCTATTGATGCTGGGGATGGAAAACAAATCAATCTGCAAGGATTTGGGTTCTGAGGGTGTTAGAGACTGGGGTGGGTCCGGCTGCTAAGGTGTTGGCTGAAGGTGGGAGGGGAGTTGTGGTGGCTAGAGAGAAGGAAGGGTTGGCTGGGTAAAAAGGGAGGGAAAGAGAAAAGTTAGTGTGCTGGCATGTGCTTGGAACTGGATTGGCGGAGAGGTGTGGAGCCGCCAGCCAGGTATAAGGCAGATGATCCGGATGAGGTTGCTGAGCGAAACCGGCTGGGATGGGAGCTGAAGGTCCGGGCTGGCTGGGAAACGGAGGGGAGGAGGATCCGGTGGCTGCTTGGAGCTTTTGTCTGGCGGATGGTGGCAGGCTTGTAGCTTCCGGGTCGCGGCTGAGGCTGGCAGATGGTTTGGATCTGGTGGAGCGCCGTTGAGTTGGAGGGAAAGCTGGTGTCATTTGGGTGATTTCTTTCGGCTTTTGCGGATGGAATGGTGGATGGTGGAGCGACGTTTGGTAGGTTATCCTGAAGCAGCGTGAGTAGATCTGATTTGGTAGCTTTTCTTCAAAACTGAATTCATGCGGCGGCGATAGTATGTCGAAGAGTGGGGATGGTCCATTTTCCTGTAGATGATTTGGCGGAGATGTATCAGGAAGCCGGAGAAACTTGCAGTAATCGGGTTGGAGGAGGAGAGCGAGATCGGAGGCATATCACTGGAGAGGAGATAGCAGGCCTTGGTAGCTTGTGGCCTCTGCTAATCACCGTGGACTCTCGTGGAGGCCCAGGCAGGGCTGAAGCTTGAGGTTGAGCGGAGGCTGGTTGAGGAATCTGGTCCTTGCGGAGGTAGTCAGAAGAATCTCAGTTGGACATCTTTGTTGAGCTTGATGCGGTTGCAAGAACGAAATGCAGAAGGGAAGGAAACTGGATTATTTATAGTGGTATGATAAGGATTGGATTGGCTTACGATGAAGGTGGAACTGATTGATAATGTGGTACTAGCTATATCTAATAATCGTCTGCCCTTCCTCCCGTAATTAGTTTGCAACTTAATTTGATCAATGGCTATTTTGTAATATCTTCTGATTATCACCTTTAGTAAGATTTAGTCAGTCAAAGTTATTTGTGTTGAATATCAAAATGTGTCCATTTGTTAATGGAGCATTTGTGGACACATACTGTATTTTTATATATAATATATTCACACTTCAACATGTCAACTAGCAGTCATTAGACTAGACTATTAGTAGACTGATTGCTTAATATCTTGTAACACTTTTATTTTGATGGGTTCATCAAACTAAACTTTTAAAGTATATGTCAACCTATTCTACTAATCCTAAACCTACCCTAATAGTCCACTCTGACAGTTAGTAGACATGTAGTTGTGAATTAATGAGAACTGGTTTCCTTTGTCGTAGTAAAAAGTGTAAAGTGGACTCAAAATAAAATGTAACCAATATCTTTAGATGAATAGACTTTGTTTTTAAAAGAAAAAAAAACAAAAAAACATCAAATTAGACAATTTGGGTAATATGCATTTAATTGAATAAATCCAGAGCTGCAGACAACCGAAATATCTTGAATTTCTCCTGTGCCAAAACTACAAGGAAAGATGGATTTTATACCACAAGCACAACAGTTCACATCTCTTGATGTAAGCGATTGCAAATCTCAATTATCTCTTATCTATGCATATCTATCTAAAGTGATGGATGATATGGACGTAATAAAGAATTACACTTTTTGACTGTGCCAAATGGTTTAAGATTTAACACTGATAGCAAACACTTTGCTGTTATAATCTGGAGGAGCATTACAATATTTATCTATCTAGGTCTAGCCATAGATCAAAGGGAGCCCCTATCTCTGATGTTCCTTATTTCCCCCTGACGCAAATGCTTGCATATTTCTGAGCCATGATTGAAGGCACCTTGAGTACGCTGGACTGAAGCTATGCTAATGCAGATGAAAATACCCTTGGGTTATTTGTGTAAGTGTGACACAAGGACACATTTAGCTCAAGTGTCTGAGCGTAAGTGCGATTTGTCTGTGTTGCAGAGGAAATGAGAAATGCTACATGAAAATAAGGTTAACTTCTCATTACCATGGAAACACAGTGGTGCCGAGCTGGTTCCATCTGCTCCAACTAACTTTCAGTAAAACTTCTAGCGCCTGTCAGCAGCTGTTATCTTTCCATGAACCTCTGCGAGCACAGCCACAGGGAAAGCCAGGTATGGTCAAATGTTTATTAGTGTATTGCTCTTGTTTAATTAATTCAAGCATTATTGCCCGCATCGTGGAATGCTTATTATGCAAAATCTGCGTCTTGACACAGCCTCCAGTCGTTTGCTGTAATGCCGAAGATGCTAATGACCCAGTTAAGTAATCCCATGGGTGATTATAAACTGGCAGAATAGGCTTACTATACTACAAAAATAGTAAAATCATTTCTTATTTTTGTGACACCCAAGAACTAACCAATTTTCAACACCATGATAGGACAAATAATTAAATATTCTCCTTCCATCTTCTCACAGATTGAAGAACTGACTGTATTATTCTTCATATGCAAGCATTAAGCTGTTGAAAGACGGACTGAGCAAACAAATGAATTATTTCATTTGTGGAGATACACTCCAATCCATCAATTAATATCTTGTGAAGTGAAATGCTGCATGTTTGTAAGAAACAAATCCATCATTAAGGCGTTTTTTGTCACTTCTGAAGCTGATAATCTACAGTATAACATTTCCTCCAGTGAGAAAGTCCATCTCCTTTTTTTGCTCTCACATCAGAATCCTCCCACATCTTTGTTTAGTTCTGTTTTGGCTTGTATTTTAGACTCGTATTTTTGCCTCGGTTTGGAGTTTAAAATATCTTAAAAATGAATGCTTCCAAACACAGCTTTGTCTTCTCCAGATGTTTACTGATAGACTGGAGAGGTGCGGGTTAAAGTCATGTTTTACTCTCATTCTGACAGCACACATTCACTGCAGAGCATCTAATGATGGAATGAAACATTTCTCCAAACCTGATGAAGAAACATCATCTTAAACTCGGATGACCTGGGGGTGAGCACATTTTCAGAAATTGTTCATTTTTGGGTAAACTACTCCTACAATGTTTAATAGTTTCGGGCTCCTGTGAAAAGCGCTTATGACACTATCATCTTACAGCAGAGCTTGGTCAATTAGTGATTATAGGTTTAGGAAATTATGCTGGAACGCTGTAACAGTCTCTTTGGATGATGACTTTGGGCTCCTCACAAGTAACGCAGTCTGAAAGAGCTTTTGTCTAACCCCCTAAACTCTTGACCTTCATCAGTTTCCTCACTCATCGTGCCAGAGGAGGCTTAAACGTGATTACAGTTCTTGTGTGAGAGGGTAGTAATTACTGTCTTTAAAGTATCTTTTCCACTTGAAAGCAGGAAGATAGATTTCTTTTCCCTTTCCTCCATTGCGTTGTGCTTATATTGACGCTATTTTATGTTATCTGTAACAATGGCATCTCTTTGTATTCATAGAACTAAAAATGACTAGTGCAAAAATATCCAGTAAATTTAACAAGCTCAAGTGTAGCTTTAAATATATAGCTTTTTTTATTTTATATTGTCAAAACAATTTAATGTAAAAACCGACCATCTATGTAAACGGTTCTGACCACAGCTTGCACCAAACTGAGCCGAGCTCTTATCTCTGACAGGCTGGTACTTAATGCACACTAGGGGGCATTTCACCCTGTGCCATTTAAGTGTGAAGAAAGCACAAAGAGAAAATTAAAAAAGGAACTGCCTCACCGCAAGAAAATATAATTATTCTGTGTTCCCATGTTGAACTGATTATATTTGGGATGAGCAATGTCAAGTACTTTCGCTTTGAAGAAAAGACTGGAAAGAGGCAGGAGTGAGAAAGAGATAACATACACAACCAGACACAGTATGGCAGAGAAAAATGCATGGAGGCATCTAGCCAAGTGGTCATAGTTCAAGGAGAGTCCAGTCGAGCTTGATGTTGACTGATACAAGCAAAACGACAAGCAGCCAGGCGGGACGCCACTGTCTTTCTATCAGGAGAGCTTATTCATTACGTACTTTCATCCAATTCAATTAACACAAAGTGAAAATCATTAGAGGAATTATTTCAATTCAACTAATTTTACTTTAATATTAAAAGTAGCCATGAAAAACCCAGATGGTAGTGAACCCAAGTGCAGTGAGTTTATCTACAGATAGGAAACCGAACAGTCAAGTCACCTTTATTTATACAGCGCTTTTAACAATATAGATTGTGTCAAAGCACTAAACAGTATCAAATTGGAGAACAGAGTGTCAGTAATTAATATTAAACAAGTTTTCAGCTAATGGCATTTCATTATTGAAATAAGATATGCTAGATCAGCTCATTTTTTTTAATCGGATCTTTGTAAACAAATCGACAATAAATACTAGAAATTAATTTTCCACAACTAAGCAAAATTCCATCTAAATACGTACGATTTTGAATACATCGTATTAATTTGTACAAATTCAAAATCAATCAACAATTTACCTAACACTGTTCAGGAGGCAGGCACACTCTGTTAGTTTAAATCTAGATTAAAGACACATCTCTTTACTCTGGCTAACGCATAACACACTGATACACATTTTGTAAGGATTGTAAGGCTGCATTAATTAGATGAGCCGGAACCGGGAACACTCCCCTTAACACATGATGTACTCGTTACATCATAAAAAGAATGGCATCTATGCTAACATTAGTCTGTCTCTCTCTTATTCTGTTCCTCAGTCCGTATCCAGATCAGAGGGTGGATCAGCACAATGAGATGATCTTCATCGAAGACAAGAACATCAAGATGAGCTCCGTGAACAGATCGCCGGAACCAGATGAACACAAACAAACACACATTATTAGTCCTTTACACAATCTGACATGTGTTTAATATTAAACTGGAAATTAGGTGCTGGGCGTCCGGCCAGAAGAGAACTGGCCCCAACTAAGCCTGGTTCTCACAAGGTTTTTTTCTCCATTCTCTCATGGATGGGGTTTTTGCCACGGCAGTTCATGACTATATCGAATATATATACGAAATTGTCATTTAATCTATTTATTCGTGTTATTTATTCTATTTATTTGTATATTTCATTATTTTCGTAACTCCAGCATGAATGTAAAACTAGGATTTCATTGGATGCATCCATTCGTGCTGGACTTACGAAAATATAGAATTAGTCGTGTCCGTGCCACGAAAAAAAAACGTGCGACTGGGCTGTAGATACATCGGTAAAACAGTCCATGTGACATCAGTGGCTCAACTTCAGTTTTGCGATGCTACGAGAATATTTTTTGTGCATAAAAACTAAAATAACTTAATTTACTGACGTGTATACAATACACAGTTTTTGTGTACATATGATACGCATCTACCCCATAACCCTAATCCTACCCATTGCATAGGATAAACAAGCCAAAGTCCAATTTTGCATATCTATACCACAAGTTTTTATTTTTATTTGCCGTAATATTTATATGTATATTCATGGATCGGGTAGGTAAAAATATGAGCTCTGATCCACATGACGCCACTTTGACAGTGACAACAGCAGCATAGATTAAGACAGTAAAATATAAATCAATGATAATATTTGAATAATAATTCACATAAAATGTTGCATTGCATGCAATATTGATGGATCAATGTAAACTTTACAGTGTAAACTTGCTTGTTCAGATGACTTAATTTGAAAAGTTGGGAGAACATTTAGATATGCTGTGAACAAAACTTGAGTATGTAAGTAATGTAAACAAAACAGTTGTTTCTAATGATAGGTTTAGAGTATTTTTGTCCAGTTAATATAAAAAAATTAAACTGACATCTCCTTCTAAAAATTCTTGGTATAACTTTATTTTGATGGTCCATTTTGAACAGTCTGTTGACAATAGTTAACTTTGCACCTACAAGTCAGCTAACTCACATGTTAGTACATTGTCTGATAAATATATGTTAACTGACTATAAGTAACTTTGCAAGTACATGTCGGCTTAGTCTACCCCTAACCCTACCAGTCTACTAGTACTCTACTAACACTCTAATGGCAGTTAGTAGATATGTAGATGCAATGTTACTTTTATTCAACAGAGTGTGTTAAAGGGACCATCAAAATATAGTGAAACCAGATTCTTTGTTCAGGCTACTTTTTTACATTGGTTAGTAGAACTTTAAAAAAATTTTTTTTTTTTTTTTTTTTTTTTTTACAGTGAAAACAATATTGGTTACACGTTGATAAGCTAAAAACACAATTATGCAATAAACAGAAGATGTTTAGCCAAAACTTTTTGAATTTTAAATTTATTTCTGAGCTGAATACATTTTTTTGCCAAGAAGGCAATCCTGCAAAAGAAGCAGCTAACTAATGTATTGCAAAAAAATTATATTTAAAAAAATCTTAATTTATGATAGAACATGTGTTTTCTTCTTTGCTATCTACAGCGTGATAGCTGTCTTTAAGCCTGACCTGACAGCGGTCGGCCCTCAGACTATACTGAAAAAGCTCTCAAATTGTCTGTCTCTAGTTAAAGCTTGGCTTCGCAGTGCATTGGCGTGTCTAGAGGTACTCTCCGAGCTGCTGGAGGTTGATGAGACAGGCCCATGCTGAGATGAGCCACTCCAGTGTGACAGCTTGCTGTAGACCCTGTCATCCCCTGAACCAATAGAGAGAGACAGTCATACGGTCAGGGACAGCGTATCCGGTGCGCAGCGTTCAGAACAACGGAGAGCTCCAGCATTATCTCTGCTATTCAGCACTCAAACTCCTCACATGTTGTACCATATCTTTACATAATACTTATAAAAATGCTTAAATGGCTTCATCACTGTTACAGAATCTGCCAAATATTTTTATGTTTTTTGTAATTTTTCATATTTGCCATTTTTCTAAGTCTTTAGCCATCTCTCACTCTATATATAAATATGCATACATACAGTATATATATTCTATCTACTTGTGTGTGTGTAAAAAATACAAATAATGTATTTGCTACTGTGTTAAGCTAACATTTATTGCTCTTTTTTGGTTTTAATTGCTTCCATTGTCCTTATTTGTAAGTCGCTTTAGATAAAAGCACCTGCTAAATGCCTAATTGTAAATGTAAATATATACAGTCAAATCAAAATTTATTCAGACACCTTCAACCTTTCCCATATTATCAGAATTTATTCGCTTTAGTTACTCTATATGACTATAAGAACTCAGTGATAAACTGTGTCAGAACAAATTCATATTTATTGTATCAGATTACTTTCATAGAAATGTATGTAATCTATTACAATACTCCAAAAATAATTCACTAAACTAATTTTAGTACACGATTAGATAATACCAATTTAGGTTAACTAATTACAAAGCACTGCTTAATTTTGTTCAGTCTGGTATAAAATGTCTGCATTAGCATTTTTAGAAAAAAACTGATACATTTTTGCCCCTAATTTTGTGGTATAATACGTCACAGTTCACTTTGTTTTGCTATCCCCTGCACCCACTAGTAGAAAAATACCACAAATTACATGTGGAATAATTTTTGGTTTGACTGTACTTTATCATATATTGTAAGGACCTGTCAGCATTTGAGTTTAATTTTATTCTCTTGTTTAGAAGGTTTGAAATATGCTGCAGCAAAGACAGATTCTATATTTTATCACCTGTCCCATTCTCGTCTCTGAATGAATTCTGTGTGTTTGTGTCCTGACTGATGACATTCACAGCTGCTTCTGCAGGCAAATCTTATGAGCACCTGTTGACGTTTCCTAGCCATCATGTGATTAACCGAGCGTCTCAATGTATCTCGCGCTTCAAAAAGTGGGAAACCTGGGTGCCGGTTCTCCCAAAATAGTGACAGATCTGGCAGTCTTGAACGGTTGAAGCGCCTAGGTGTTGATTATGTCACCTCTTCCAGCGTTTCATTTACAGGCGTGAAGAATCTGAGATTCGTCCTTCTCTGCCTCTTTCAAGCGTGGGCTGACAGTTTCTGTCATAACCTCAGGCCAATATGCTAGTGACACACTCATAACTCAGAATCAGGAATCTGAAATGTACTTTGCTCTTAAACAAGCTGAAACATCTTGAGACTTTGTTATACGGTGATTAAAAAGTGTTCATATATCTCTGGGAAAGTTTACTTTCTGCTTGTTAAGTTTACCTGCTTACACAAACACTGAAGACTCTTTCATGTGTGCTAAAGAATGCTAAATGTTAAGGAAAGAAAGCAAGAGGAAAACAGATGGCCTGAGAAGTATTATTTATGTGCAGTGGTTTACTAAATCCCAAGCTTGTAATCACTGTTACATAAACTGCTCACTGTCTGCTCCCCCGTAGATGCACAGCCTGACAGATAACAGTTCGCGTCACCAATGCCAACACTATCAAAAGATGGAGACAGTTGGCGTATTTTCTTGCCATACTACGCACAAAGCATTTCCCAGCCTTCTTTATGTCAAAGGTTGCCACTGCTGGTAGGATGGATGTGTTGCAATATGCATAAAAGTTTTGATTTTGATCAGATGCACAAAATGTACATGCATGCATTAGAACGTGTGCATTGCTTTGCATGTGTTAGATTTTAATTCAAAGTGTTTTAAAGCATTGGCTTTAAATGAATGGTGGACACACAGAATGAAAACATTCATTTATATCTTATACATATCCAAACAAATGTGTTTCTTGAGCAATATTGAGTACACAAAAATTCTTTCAAAAAAGAGCAAAGATGAGAGTACATACATTTGTAAAAGTCTCATGCCCACCATTTTGCAATTCATCATGCTTCAAATTTCTTTTTGATAAAGAAATTGTTAACTAAAATGTACTGTGATACACAGAGAATGAAACTTTTAGATGTTGTGCCATTAATTCAGACTTTACTATGTTAACAGAAGAGCAGTACAGTATTATTTTGTGCTTATTATTATATTTTTTTTATAAATTTGAGAGGTTTGGCCTTGTATAAAAAATGATATGCATGCAACTGTAACCAGTTATGGCAGCTATGTTTGTATTTTGTAAACAATATGTTGTGTTATGTCTAACATCACGCAAAGGTTTTATCTTATGTGGGGGCTGTGTCTTCACGAAGCCCTCCGCTGTTCACAGCCATCCTTTGCACGTGTTTGCTGTAAGAAACCTTTTAAAAAGCTGTCTGCAGTCTCGTGGCTGTCCGTGGTGCTGAAGCGAAAAGGGAAAACTTATAGCCTACGAACCATGAGGTAGAATTAATGTCACCCTATAAATGTGAATCATTTATGAGTTGCTGATTAGATGAAGGGTACGCTGTGCAAATAAAAAAAAACTTTCCTGATGCACATGACGCCGTCTGCACAGTCACGTGCGAAACGTGCGGCGATACGCGAGATCCGACTTTCTTTGCTCAGGTAGTTCCAGGATGGGTGAATTTAAGAGACCGAGACATTGCATACGAACGTGCTCTTTAAAACTTAAGAACTAAAAGTGTTTGTGCAGCTGTTGCTCGCATTGCATCAGGTTAAAGCGGAACTGCCAGGCTCCTCGTCGTCATCTCTTGTTAAGCATGCACACGGACAAATAAACGTCAAGGCGCCGTGGAGTTTGTATGAAAGCTGTCCTAATGTTTTAGATCGCCCCAGCATCGCTCTCTAACACCCAGCAGGCGGAGATCGATGCACTCGACGTGGCCTCTAATAAGCTGCGCTATTTTCCTCGTTAATGTCACGTTTAAATGTCACACCTTCCGGGTTTTAGTTTGTGTCCTCGCTACGCAAATGATCAGAAAAGCTCCTCTGCAGATGCGCTGTAAGGACTGCGGATCTTCCTTAAGCGTTTGATTTGGAAAAAAAAAAAAAAAGCAATAGCTGCGCGATATTCCAGGCGGTGGGTGAGTCGGTGAGACGAGGGTTTGTAGAGACTGCTTCAAGGTGATTTTGGAAAAGATTCGAGCCATCGGGATTTTTCGGTGAGAGATGCATGCATTCTACTTTATTTGGGTTGCGTGCGTGTGCATGCACTGCGGATTGGCATGCATATTGTTGCATGCATGCCTGGCATGCTTTTAACGTGGCATCGCTCAACAGCGTTGCTGTAATGATTTATAGCATGTTAATTGTGATGGAGACGATGCGCCGTGTGTTTATTGTATTCCACCGCAACGCACGAAAAAGGCGAGATCCGGGTAAAAAAAATGTAAGCGGATTTGATTTCCCGACCACTGAAAGAGATTAAGTCGACAGCAGCGCGAGTGAAATTGTGCTGCATATAAAAATGGGACGGATTGGTATTTCGATGTGAGATTGGTACCACCTTCCATTCTGTAGCCAACACAATCGCCATGCACTCAAGCGATCACGTTTCGGCGACATAGCACCAGTGTGCCGCTGTAGTAAAGCCTTATTCTTGTGGATTTGGGCTTGGTAGGTGACTAATTTGCTGTGAACTGGGAAGAGTTTCGATGAAGAGTGCGCGAGAGCTGCGCGCGCTCGGCAGCAGCATCATCATCAAGCAGCAGCAGCAGCCTCGAGCTCAAATTCAGCACAGCGCACATCTCAGAGCATCCAGACAGAAAAGACGTGTGCAAAAGTTTGACGATAAGGTGCAATCGATTTAACGTAAGTGCATGACTTAAACTTGATGCTTGTGTCTCGAATATTGTAAAAACCGGGGGTTGAGGGATCACAACTGCGTAAAGGTAGTGCCGTATTCCTGGAAATCTGAAATGGATTATGAGGTACTTTTATCTCTGCATGATGTTTGTGGTACGCATGATTGCTGCGAACTTGACGATGCGCGCACGGTTCGCGCTTAATTACTCCAATTGAATTACTACACATGCATGTTTAGGAGCAACCCCGAGGCGCACGCCCAATAGCCTACTAATTCAGAGATACCTTAAGACGTGCTTTAGACGATGCACTCTCGCTACAGAACTCAAAAGTGTGAACGGTAAGGGATTGTGTAAGCGTTATAATCCCCGGGAAGTCGGGGAATTTTGCCCAAATACATCGCGTGCGATCTGAACGTGGGCATCACGGAGAGAGCCTCGGCGAACGATCAAGAATTTAACACAGAGCTGTAAATCATTTTGTATGATGGTTGTATGATGTTAACGCAGGATTAACGCGATGATTGTGCGTGTAATGATTTGCGTTAATGCGTAGTGCCAACCGGCGGAATGAAAGATGAGCTGCATGTGTTTTTATGTATGTGTAGAACTCTGATGCACGCTGCTATATGTATATGAGCACGTATTAATATTCTAATATGAGTAAGTGCGGTTAAACATTGAGGATTTGCATAGTTTGGCACACGTAATGACTGTCGTATTGTGTCATGTAAAGCTGGGATGTTTGTTTACTCTTAATTCTGCTCGTGTATAGAAATGCTGTGGTATTAATCTACACTATATACAAGCTATAAAGGGGTCACATCAAAGCACTTAATATGCTCAGGCTTTGAATTATAACCCTTTTGGTAAAATGGGGAAATACAAACATTTTGTTCAGCGCTTGTCAAACTGGCTGTGTTTGTGTATAGATGATTAAATGCATTGCACATATAACAACTATAAAATTACAGGTATCCCATACACACTGTGGGGGTAGTTGCGTGTGAGCTGACTCTAAAGATGTACTTCTCTCTGTCTAAAACCTATTTTTATATCACACATGAAAATTGAGGCATGTTAATGCATATGCTCCCTAAAATCCCAAATGCCACAGTATGAATATTGAAATAGGTTTCTCTGAATGAGTGTATTTTCTTTTCTTTAGTGGGGTTTCTTCCTTTGGAGAATGATGTGGGGTGGAAGAGGAGCAGCTTGGCTTTGGATTTGGGCCTGTTTAATGGTGACCAGTGTTCTGGCTGGGAAAAGGTATGTTTACGCACCTGAGGTGGGAGAGTATTTCACACACATCTTGGAATGATTAACACATTCCCTGCTTTTGATACAGAACACTCTCTACGCTGTAGTTACAGTAATGTTCTGTTTTAATATGTAAGGACTTTGATCTATATGTAGGTCTTTGATCTAAACTTACAATGTTAACTTAGACCAAGATCAGAACCTCAGACTTCAAAGAGGATGTCATGCTAATGAAGCTTTCATTAAGGTTCTCTTTCTGCTATACTGTTTCGTGGAGTGCTATTCGTTTATATGTGAATTTTGCTGACATACATTGTGAAGTAAGAAGAAAGAAAACTGCGTATGTGTGTGTAATCCATAAGCAACGTCACTGAATTAGGTTCCTTATGCAAAAACATACAGCCAAGAGGACAAATGCAAAGGTCCGGAGCCAAACATAAATACTTCTGTGGGAAAATTTGGCTTGAAATGATTTTAAATTTAATGTTTGATTAACTAACAAGACCATGCAGTGTACTATTACTTTACCTTTAAATGATTAGTTATAAAGATGGATGTGACAAAACGATGCATATCATTAAATCGTGAAATTATTGTTGCAAAGAGTTTAACCAAAGCCATGCAACATTTTCCTTGCTTTAAATTTAGACAGGTGCCCCATCACAGTGATGCTGAAAGTCCCATGAATATTCTATAAGAATACTTTTAAAAAGCCATAGGTGTACAGGGTGTCATTTGCAAGCTGTGCTGTGTGAGCAGGCTCTGGACAGCATGCATTAGACACTGTTGCTGTTCAGATGACCTGTAGATGGGGTTGCTGTACAATGTTTTGTGCTGCTCATCAACACATGGTTTCTGCAGTGTGTTATTCATGTTTCCATGAGTCCTCATTCACCCTAAACCTGACAATATATATATATATATATATAGTTGAGTTTGATGTTGCTGAATAAAAATGCTCTGAGCTCTGAATGTTTGTGCATGGATGAGAGGTAAAAGTGGAGATGTATTTTTGGGTCAGGCTGAGTGTTGCACTGGCATGCATGCGTAATATATGAGACTACGTTTTCCTCTCGTGACCCCTTTTCCGTGTCGCTCGTGGGGTCTGTGTGCATCTCTGCACAGATGGGGGAGGGTGGAAGTCTTCTCCTTTTATTTTTGTTCTCGTTGCATTTTGAGCCACCATCCAGCGAGGTCTGTAGGTGTGAGAGACCACTAGTAAAAAAAAAGTGTTTTTTATAAAAAAAATAAAATAAAAAAAAAACTAATCAGAACAAAAATGCATGCTGCTCAACTCTGTACAATGCGAAAATGTTTGGGTAAATTAAAGCAAGGAGAGCTTTGTAGAAAGGATCTGAAATGGTCATTTGACTGGTGACCTAGAAATGGTAGAGCATTTTGTTGAAAATCACCAAAAGTGCTCTCAGACTTTTGGGCTCCATAAAGGAGATTCTGCTGGGAGACATTAAGACTGATTGAAATGAGTGCATGAAATGAGCAGAAAAAGCGTGTGCTATTCTTCTCAGGGACGGCGAGCATACATCATCTGACAATTGTGCTTAAATTTTATTTAACTGCTTCGAATCAATAGTTGTCTGTGTTGGTTTAGGGGAAGATTTATAGTGGAATTACTGGCAATAATACATGGCAGATATCAAACCACAGGACACAACTTGCATGTCTCTCTCTGTCTCCGTCGCGGCTCTCCCTCTCTCTTTTCTCTGTTTGAAAACGCGTCCATGCTAACTAATCCCGATGACCTCATCCTCTCCTTGAAATCTGTTTCCATGCCAAGCTTATTTTTGAAACGCCAAACAGTGTTTATTGAGTCTGCAGTCGCACTTGTGGTCCGGTACCTGCCAGCGGGAAAATAATGCCAGTGATTACCAAAAAAGCAAGCAATTATGCATGAACGACCAGCCGTTGATTGTTTTTAGAGGAGCGCAAATTGGCCACCGTCCTCACAGGCTCTTATTCATGAAGAACCATTTTGCACTATATGATTAAACTGCATTTTGCTCATAAGCATTGTCTGAAATATTTATGAGCGACAGAGTTCATTCTGTTTGCAGCCATGGGTTTGTCTTTTGAGACTGGGCTTCATGATGGTGCCAGAACTTGAGCTTATTTGCATCTAAAAGAGTATTTTAGCTAATTAATAATGCATTGTTCTTGTGCATATCCCCCTTTGCTTCTAAGACGGAAGGAGATTTGTTGTTTATCTTCAGGCTACTGCATTGCAAATTCTCTTTAAACACGCTGGATGTTTTAGAGTTACCCCAAGGAGGGTGTTGCATTGATTTTACACATCAGTGTGTGTTATAAGCCACCCTTTGCTGGTGATAATGCTTTTTGAATGAAACGTCTGCTGTTTTGCATTGTCAGCTCCAGTCAGACCGCAGAAGAGCAGAAAGACAACACCACAGTTTTCACCAGGATTCTGGACAGCCTCCTTGATGGCTACGACAACCGTCTCAGGCCCGGGCTCGGAGGTACGTTTCTCAGATGATTTCTCGCCTCGTACATGTGTGTCCCAGTTTTCAGCCTTCTGGGAGATTTGGAAACTTACACCTTCAAATAAATGTACAGGAACAGCACTTTTTCATGTCAGGAAAATACATCAGTAAGCAATTATGTTCCAATAGGTTTATGAATCACTTATTTAGTGGCTTTATGTCACTTTATTGCTAATATAATCATTTTGGTGGTAGGATGCAAGAGGAAATATAAAAAAAAAAATTACATGAAATAAAAACAAAAATAAAATGCTCCTCAGATGTAAATGTAATGATCTGCAGATGAAAGACTTTCCAGATCACACACACACACTTATACATAATTGTTACTAGTAAAAAAGTTATATATCTGAAATATATTTATTTTAAACAAACATATTATCAAGATTTACTGACATAAATGTGATAATTAACCTTTATTTACAGCACTACTTGTGCACAATGCAATATTAAACCTAAAATGTGTTTTAATGTCACTGCTGATATAGATTGTATGATTTTTTATGATGATATCAGCCTTGATATTTAAAGTCTATCTGATGTATACTTAGATTAGCACAATCAAATATACTTCAGTATATATTTAGTTGGACTATAGCACTACCGCAGCACAATTAAAGTGCATTAAGTACAAAATGAGTTGTTCCAATTTATACTTTAAGTATACCAGTTTAGTATACTAAAGGTACAGATGCAGGGTATTTTTGTTAAGTACAAAAATATGTAAATGTATTTGTAATATACATGAAATCTTTTTTTTTTCCTAGGGGAAGCACCTAAAAAAAAACCTAGATCAATGTAATGTTTTTTGCTCATAGAGTTTTAAGGTGGCAAATATTTCTTTATCGTCATTTTCTAATAGCTTTTCCATCATCACAAATCCGCCTTTTCTACAGTAGGGTTTATGTTAGCATGATACAAAATCAAAAAGTATCTTATTCGCTAAATATAATAAGTGTTTACTCTGCTATATTACTGTCATGGCTTTATATAAAAGTTCCGTTTAATGCATTGCGGTATCATTAAATCCAACAGAGTTATCGTTAAACAGTTATTTGCTTTATCAATGGATATGGATTCTGTGAGTTTTTTATGAGAAGAACTTTTGAAAGTGTGGTCACTGAAAAACATTAGGTTCAAACGCATGCCTCGTCAAAAATGTGATGAAGGTGATGGTGAAGAGCAGTTGTGTTCTGAACAAGCACGCCAGGCAAAAGCACATCTGAACAATGTTTTCTACATAAATGCAGATCATTTAACACCTGACATAAATTAGCTTTGAACAGAACTGAATGATTCATTGAGTTGGCAAGGAACTCCTCACACATGCTGCATATCATTTTTAATTTTCAGCACGTCTGTTTGACCTTACTCGCATTACCTTAGCGCCCACAAAGTAACAACATGTCATAAATCGCAAGTGATGTCGACTAACAACTTCTGTCAACATCAGTCATTGTTCCAGGGTTGCACATAGACATGCTGTTTTTATTGAGGCAAGAAAGAAAGGTGCATTTCCACATAAACTAAATCAAAGTATTTATAGGATACAGGGAGGTTTGCTTGATGTGATTAGAATTTTTAATGCCTGAAATCTGCATGAATTCTAGGAAGCAGGTTATGAGAGCGAGTGTGGAGAGTTTGCTGGACCTGGATTAGATCAGAGTCAGGCAGGTTGAAGCTCTGGATTAAAGCTAATGACCAACACTGATTGACACTCAAACTCATAATTTCTTGCTTCAACAGAGCGTGTAACCGAAGTCAAGACTGACATTTTCGTGACGAGTATTGGGCCGGTCTCGGACCATGACATGGTAAGACTTTTTTTTTTTTTTTACTTTCTAAAAATGTCACACGTTTTCTGTGTAGCCACTGTTCAGAATCATGGTTACATGGTTCAGTGTTTTTTTTAACCACACTGAAAAGCTTGAAATGGGATTATTTAATCATAAACGTAATCTAATATTCAGCGATAGCAGACATAAACCAATTTATTATAACTTCCTAACATATATTTTTTAATTACTTTTTTTTTAAATGTTGGGACACTTCAATCAAGTTTAAAGAAAATATTTAAATAAATTGCATAAAATACCAAGTGATGGATTTAAGCAACAGATGCCTGTCAGACAGATAACAAAATAAAATATTTTAAACCATAAATGATCAAAACATAAAACACTAGTTGATGTGATGAGGTGAACGTCTATAAAAAGTGATCTTTACAATGTAAAAGTGACGGAAAAAGTAAAGTAACTTCTGAGTAAATCTTTAGCATTATTTGTATGCTACCTAGTGTGATACTGTAAATATTGTTGTCATTTGGTGAACTTACATTCAGATATCATTAAGTATATATTTCATGATAGTTTTGGAGAAATATCAGATACTGACTGGATCGAATCACATTTCTCCTGAAGCAGCTCTACATATTGTCCATGCATGTCGTAAAGCCAGTTACTGTATGTTGGAACTCTTTTTTTGCTTTACATCTGATTCACTCGGTTATGCGACTCTACCTAGAACATCCGGCTGTATCTGTGTCATAACGGATGATCATGCGAAAATGAAAAAATGCTTGCAGCTATGACGATCAGTAGTTGTTAGAATGATTCATGCCGCTAATTATGGCCACCAATGCTTCAGAAAGCTTGACTGCAGTTTTACTCAAATCACTGCACAAAAGACTTGATAACTACAAGTCTCAACTTATATCTTCAAAACATTCCAGCGTGAATGGGTGAAAGGAAAAGGAGCTTGACAGAACCTGGTCACTATGACCTGTAATTGCTTCACAAGAGCGGAACAGGATTTTTTTTATTATACTGTAACACATTTTTAGTAAACTACACTTCGATTTAAATTGAGTTTGGGAAGGTGTGTCTTTCTCCGGGCATGCGGCGAGAAAACGATGTGTTATCTTGCAGGAGTACACCATCGATGTGTTCTTCAGGCAGAGCTGGAAGGACGAGAGGCTGAAGTTCAAGGGTCCCATGGCAGTTCTCCGTCTCAACAATCTCATGGCCAGCAAAATCTGGACCCCCGACACGTTTTTCCACAACGGAAAGAAGTCAGTGGCCCATAACATGACCATGCCTAACAAACTGCTGCGGATCACAGAGGAAGGAACTCTGCTTTACACCATGAGGTGAAGCTGCTGCTTACTTTCCTCTGATAAGCAAGAACAGATGGTGCATCTGATCTCCCTTTCATGCCATTTCCTTATAATGAGTGTGTTTGATTTGATGTGTTCTGGGTCACAATAAGAGTATTAGTCTCTAAATGCATATTTTGCTTGGCTAGTGTAATTTTATATTTGACTGTGTCATAAACAACATGAGCCTCTGCCTCTCCGGGACTAACACACACATGTTATAAACAGTCATTTTGTCTGCTTAATTAGTAGATGATGGTGGTAGTTTATATTTGCGTCAACAAAATTAAAAATGGGAGGAACGTACCGTAGGGGATGACATTTGCTGATTTATTATGCTGTCAGCATGCGAGCATGTGTAAATACTGTAGGATACCCCATGCCATGGGTTCAGACAGTAATACATGGTAATAATAGCTTTGATGAGGTGAGCTTATATCAGTCAAGGTGTAATTGGTTTAACTCTGAATTCATGAGTGCTTTGAAGATGCTTTTTCAATTAAACAACGCTGCAATGTGTTATTATGGGCTCTAATCATTTTGACACTTTATTCTTATTCTATCTGAATTGGATGTTTAGCTTACCAGTTACATTTCACAATACTGCATGTTTACTGTGTAGAAAATTCGGTCTGAACAAAATTCTCAGAGGGGAAAAATAAAAATGAAGAAAAAGTTCACTCTCTTACAGTAGGTGGCGCTTATGGAGCAGAAGGAGTACTGTGTTACCCATGGTTAGTGACGTACAGTACACAAGCTTCCTGCTTCTGGCATCTGCTCCAGTTTTCATTGCTTTCAAACAGATATGCAGTATCGTACTCACTTCGCCGTTTATCAAACAAGACCAAATGCTTAAAACATTTGTTTACACTTAAACTTTTTTGTATTTTAATCTGGACTAAAGCATGCCATCCCAGAAAAGAGATTATGTTTCTATTATGGTTAATAATTATAATAATATTAATAATATATGAATCTCTATTAAAAAAATTTGAACCTGTTGGCAAGTGTTTTTGCTTTATTACGGTCGAAATCTAGACTTTGGTACATTTCTCTGAAAGCGACTTTATCTTGTATTTTATTAAAGTTTAAATATTAAACTTATTAAAACATTTAACTATACATTTTAAAATATGAAGACATTTAAATATGTCTGCTTTTAATTCGTAAAAATATTAAATAAATAGTGATATGATGTCACACTTGAAAAAGAGTAGTTAGTGAACTTGAGAAAACATGATGATATACTGTTACATTGTTTCAGATTTTGCTCATGGGAAGCAGTTTGTGGATTGATTTCCTGATTGCATGTGAAATCACCAACATGTCAACAAACCAATGAGAAAAAGTATGACAATTCATAGCAAGACAGCGCAGATGCTGATGTGGATCCACTCATCTGAATCCCTCTGGAACTGGCTCAGATTTGCAGAACATTGCAGTTGTTTGGAAAATACATAATTCACAGACAGTTACATATGCATTCCCAACATTTTAATTATGCAATCTCAGTGTTACACCTCGAATGACAAGGGATGGTTCATATTTAGCCAGTGTCTGAACTCTCAGATCTATGCAGAGCGCTCACAACTTACATTGACTTTAATGCTAGTATTTGGACAATATAGCAATATATATAATATAGCAATTATAAACACAAATGTGACCATGGACCAGAAAATATATTATATTTGTAAATTTGTATATATATAGCATGGGTTTCCTACCATAAATATTTCAAAATGTAATTTTTCATTAGTAATATGTATGGCTAAGGACTTCATTTGAACAACTTTTAAGGAGATTTTCTTAATAGTTAGATTTTTTTAGTAGTTGAATCTCAGCCAAATATTATCCTATCCTAATACATCGATGGAAATCGTATTTATTCATATGATTTATCAATTCAGATTAAGAAAAAAAAAATACCCTTTACGGTTTTGTGATCCAGAGTCACAAATGGTAAAATGTATGGATACATCTTTAAATTGAGGAAGTGTCGAGCAGCAACAGCACATGAGTGGATTTGCATTTCTTTACACCACTCAGTAACAATTGCATGTATCATCATCACACTGTCCAAATGTATTTCTATCAGTAGAGGGGGTTAATTAACTGTCAAGTCTGTAATTTTGTTTCCTGCTTTCTCTCTGTCTGTCTCAGGCTTACAGTCCGAGCTGAATGTCCGATGCATTTGGAGGACTTTCCGATGGACGCCCATGCTTGCCCTCTCAAATTCGGCAGCTGTAAGTACTGCGTCATTTTACCCACTTGCATTGAAAGTTGACATGTTACTGGAGTCTCCGAGATGAGTGGTGTGAACAGATGGGGACTCTCAGTCAGGCCCGCAGAAGCGTAGAGATCATCTCTGACACAACACCGTGTCCACGCAGCTAGGATTTAGCCAGCTCTACCCCGACCCAACTAATCCTCGCAGAGAAAGAACAGCTGCGTCTGCGCTGGAGGAAGAATGAGGGGGGAAGACACATGAATAAAAAACAAGCCACGAGGCTCTGAATATTTCAGCGTCCGCTGTGCTGCAGTGAGCGGCTGACAGGTGACTGACTCTGTGTGTTGTTTGTTTGCGTCAGATGCCTACACGAGGGCTGAGGTGGTGTATGTGTGGACGCGAGGGGCGGCGCAGTCCGTGGTGGTGGCTGACGATGGCTCTCGGCTCAATCAATATGACCTGATGGGACAGTCGGTGGACTCGGGTGTGGTGCAGTCCAGCACTGGTGCGTTCTTCCACTCTCTCAGGTTTAATAATGAAGACTGTGGTTCTGTTTTAGTGAGTAGCATGCTCCAGAATAGGGCACTCAGTCGATTGCATTTTTTTTTTTATATCGAATGAATTACAGGGTGCTGAGTTTAATTCATCTGATTAATTGCAAAACAAATTTGGCTGTGAAAATAAGCTAATATCGTGGTAAATGTTTATATTACAACAGCCTAACTTAAAGTATGGAACATAAAATAAAATTATACATTTATTTTTATGGTACCGACATTCTTTTAAATAACTTCTTCTATGTTGTGCAAAAGAACGTCATTTGGGTTTGAAACAACATGCGATATATGATAGATTGGTTTTTGTATTTATTTATTTTTGGTGAACTATCCCTTTAATTATTTTTTAATAAATTAAATGATATGCTAAAGACGAGTTTTAAGTGAACTTTCGAAACTCATTGCTTGAAGAAACATGAGAATGTAAAGTTACAGTCAGTTTGTGGATTGATTTTCTGATTGCACATGAAATCACCAACATGTCAACAAACCAATGAGAACGCAGAACAATAATGACAAAGATGCCAAAGCTGATGATGATCCACTCATCTGCACTGCAAAAAATGCTTTCTAAAACTAGATTTTTTGTTTTATTTCCAGCTAAAATATCTAAAAACTCTCAAATCAAGAAGGATTTTCTAGACAAGAAACAATTACTGTAGTTTTTACGTGGAAAAAGCAAAATAATCTGCCAATGGGGTAAGCAAAATAATCTTGTTTTCTGTTTGAAATAAGAATATTTTGCTTACCCCATTGGGAGATTATTTTGGTTTTTTTTAAGCAAAAGATTACTTAATTTTAGCTTATTTTTTCTAAAAACAA
>JAUMHG010000069.1:12947013-12965399 GCA_032359395.1 Enteromius anoplus
TGATAATGTTCAGTGCTTTGCTACAATCTGTATTGTTAAAAGCGCTATAGAAATAAAAGTGACTTGACTTGACTATTCATGTATAAATACATAGACATGCACAGAATGGCAAAATCTCTGATACGTCATCTCACATTACATGGTCACCACAATATATATGTATAGTCTTATTGCCCACCTCTATGTGCAGTCAGTTTAGAGTACATTGCTAGCATTCTCTATAGATCATCAGGGTGTTGAGTTTGATATCAGCCTGTCTTTTGATAGTCACTTTGCCAGTGTTTCATCACAGAAACATTGCTTCTGTAACGCTCAGGCAATGGACACCAGAGTCAGGACTGAATAAACATAACTAGGTATATTAAAACAATTTTAAACAGAACATTAACTGAGGATCAGGACGAAGGTCCAACGTAAAGTATCCTTTCAAATGTAGGATCAGTTTTGCTGACGATCTCCTGATCACTTTCTTTACAGTCGGTCCCTTTAACATAGGTAAGTAATCAAGGTTAGTATTTAAAGTAAGTTATGACAGGTAGGTTCACAAGATCCATAGTGCTCGGTGCAGGTTTAGTGACTCATTTGGCAGGCCGTCGCTGGTGATCTCCGGATCGCTATCCTCATATTCAGCCCCTTTAACACATGTTAGTATTCAAGCTAAGCATACACGGTAAGTATCTTACGACAGGTTGGATCTCAAGATCAAAGGTGCTTGGTGCAGGTAAGTGAATCATAGAGCAGTCAGTCACGGCTTCATGGAAACTCCGATATTCCAGGTAATGCAGAGGTGAACAGTTAGTGGTGTTACCTCGAGCCCAGCCGTTGAGCTACTGGAGAGTGAGGCTTTCAACAGGTGCAGGTAATAGATCTCAGGTGTGTACAATTAGTCATCTGGTGACTGAGAGCAGGTGTGAGTGACTGTGCTGGGATCAGTGGACTGATCCAGCCTCAGCAGATTGTGAGTAGCGTGACAGCTACATTGTGACACAAGTTTTCTGTTTGTGTTTTGTTTTTTCTGAACAACGCATCCATTCTTTCTCTCAATTTTTTAACTAGGATGTGCTTTCCCTTCAAGACTTTCCAGAAAGCACAGAGGCTTCACCCATAATCCCAGGTCAAGTACTGTATAGATTATCTTGTCTCTTTGAATTTTAAATACCAGATTTAGATCTATATATATATATATACACATTGCCCATGAAATCCTTGGGGTGGGATGTGGGAGGCAATTCATGTTTTATTAAAAGTGTATTCTGAGCCAGCAGATTAAATGTTTACTTACTTTAAATGAGAATGTTTGTGGTCTTGTTCCTCTCTGTTGAGTCATCTGCAAATGTGTGATATTCCAGTCACCTTACAGGGACATTTAAAATGAAAAATGAGCTCTCTATAAGCTTCTGTTAGCTAAAACCTAGGCCAAAGAATCACCTTTAGGATTTGATATACAGAAAACACATGAGCAGCAAATGGATTAATACATAGTACACTATAAATGTGTACGTTAATTTTAACAAGGGCTGATTTTGTGTTAATGTTAAACCATGTTCTCTATTTACCAAAAAAAAGTTACAAACGTGAACAAATAATAACAGTTTAATCATTTAATTTATTGTTTTGTATATTAAAACTTGCAGACTTGTTAAGGTATCATTTTGAGTTTATTCAGTTATTGTTTGCATCAGGCTCCATCTGCACATTGTAACCAATGCTCTGCAATCTGGCTGCTACATGTTACCAATATTTGAATATATGACTGTGGTACAAATATGTGAACTTGCTTAAAAAGAATAGAATTGATTGTTACTCATGTTTAAAATATTGCTGCTGGTTTGATTTCCAGTTTTTTACGTGGAGACTAGACTCATGTTTTTAGCTAAGATGTCTGCTTCAGTGTGGACTTCAAAATCCAACATCAAGGGCTGATAGTAAAAGTGCAAGCTACGCAAGTGCATATCAAAACAATTTTTTAGGACAAGGCCCTCTATTGATCTAGCAGCAGTGATTATGCAGCAACTGACTGGAATGAATTTACATCACATAAATAACACTCAAGAATATGGTCGATCGTTACTTAGAAACATATGCATCAAAAAATGCAATAAATAAGCAAAGGGGAGGGAGAAAGTTACTCCATTGGCTTGGTTCAAATGTAAATATTAATTGTGGCATGTATCTTTGCTAATTTATTTATAGAAAAACAATAATTTATTATTGTTGTTATTATTATTATACATATTACTCATTTAGTATATGCTTTTATGCAAAATGAGGTATACAGAAAGGTTTTTTTTTTTTTTAAGCAGGCGAGAACATGAAAAGCATAAAGACTCAAAACAACACAAAGTTTCAGATATTGTCTGAACACTGAACAGGATTTATAGAATAGAAAAAAGAAAAAAAACAGATTTTTCATTTTCAGTCATTGCATTCATTAAATTGAAGCTGAAGGCACTGTTTTGCTGGTTTGAGTGTCTGTGCTAAAGTTTCATAAACCGAGTTGTTGTTTACCATATTAAAAAGGGTGGAGGAACATGTTGATGTGTGCATGCTGGCCTTGATAACACTAGACAAGCGTCTGTCTTTCCACATTAAATGCTTTCAGTCTAATTGATCCAGAACTCAAATAGCTGCAGTCCTCTCTTCAACGTCCAGGAAAGAGAGGGTCCATTTTCTTAAAGCCAGAGGGCAATTACTCGGTCCTGTGATCCAATTTAGACAGAGGTAACTGCCTCACTGAAGCATAATGGATTTAGTTAAGAACTTTTTAATGTTTTCTCTGGAACATGTTCAAACGTTAGATGGATTATTTAACTATTCAGCTCCATAGATCCTCTCACTTCTTTCTCTGGAGCTGGAAAGCTGAGCTTCCCTGCAGCGTTTTCCAGCGGAAGCTCTCTGGGCTTTTCAGAGATATCGACGCCCTTGGCTTCCCTGTTACTGTGATATCTGATTCTCTATCACCAATGATGCTCTGCTTTCTGTCAATGAGACAGCCTTTTCAACTTCGTACATTCACAAAAAGCACCAGCTGGTCATTGAATAAGTGGCTCTATTGCAGATTTATTCAGCTGCTTACACACATTTTTCATACTTTGGCTCTTTTTTGTTTTTAAACTCTACACACAAATCCAAGAATTGCATGTAATATGCAAAGTGTATCACATCACTTGCAAAATGAAGCACTGGATTCAAAATATCACAAACACGTCTCAAAAGCAAACATTAGCAAGCACCTTAATATGCCATCAATTCCTGTTAGATGTGTGTCTGTTACACAGAGAGTGTGTTGTGTTTTGCAAAAAATAAAAAATATTAATAACAATTTAAGTGTTTTATAAATAAACAAATGGATCAAAGGCCAAGAACGGTTTTGCAGATCTGGTGTGTTTCTGCTGTTTGAGAGTCAGCTTTCAGAAACTACAAGGAAAGACTCAGGAAAAAAATCTATAAAATTCATAAATTTATAATATAATCCAAACACACACATGCCAGAGCAATTAGACAGTGGTTTTGTGAATCAGTTTTGTACTTTGCTTTTGCTTCAGAAATTTACTTTTGCAGTAACTTTTGATATTGATTTTTATTTACAAACATAGTCAGTCTGATCTGTTATCACACATGAATGCTGTTTGTAATTGTACTGTATAAATTCTCACTTAATGAGGTAATATTCTGTGCCTGCTGAAGGGTTTAGACTGGGTAAACCCTCCTAATAGTTTTACACCGTGTATAGAAGTTTGTAGTTTATATCAGTGGTTCTGAACTCCTTTGCATGTATATTTTTCTTTATATGCAGTGCAGTGTTTACTTTTCCTACTGTTAATGAATGTTTCATCATGTGGCATTTAATGCATGGACACTTCCTTATTGTCATGTACATCTGAGTGAAAAAAAAAAGCAAGGTTGGACCTCAGTTCATTAGTTATTGAATGATTGGAGGTTGATTGAAAGTAGTCTCTTCTGTTTCTATAATTTTAGTCCAGTTTTCCTAGCTCCTATTCCTTGCTGTTGGTATCTCTTCCATTGCTCACTGCTCAAGCTGATACTAAATATGGCCTGCGTGGCTTTCCTGAAAGCTCAGTGCCTTTTACACAACACTCAGTGACAGTCAGCATGAGTTTGCACATCTTTAATACATCAAGAATGTCGAGGACATGAGAAAGCACTCGTACTTAGAGACGTCCGTTCAGAGTGAGAGGAGCACCACTCTCCCAAAAGGCTGTCTGGAAAAAAATCATGCCTATATGTGTTATGCTTATTTAAATTTTAAATTTGTAGATTCTGCCATGGCTGAAACGTTTCAGTCAAGCTCTGGACTGACAGCAGGGTTTGCATTATTATGTTATTATTGACATTTACATTTATCCAAAGTTACTTACTAATGAGGATAATACAAACAATCAAAGTCAACAAAGGAGCAATGATATGCTAGTGCTATGACAAGTCTCAGTTAGTTTAACACAGTATACACTGCAAGGTTTTTTTATTATATAATAAAATAAAATAATAAGTAGATAGAATAAAAAAAAGTGTCAGACTCTGTGTTTGGTGTTCCTTGTGTCTGCCATGCCCTTGGTCCTGTGTTTCCTGTCCCATTTTAGTTGAGTATGTTAATTAGTGTCCAGTCGTGTTCCCCATGTGTCTTGAATTATGCCCTCGTCAGTGTCTGTATTTAAGTGCTTGTGTTTGTATATCCTACTTCGATCGTCAAGGTTATTTTGTATGTGTATGTTATGTCTTTGGTGTGTTTATATTATAATTAAAGTTTATGTTGAACTCGTCTATCACTCAAACCTGCTCTCAGACACACCAGAGATCTATTACCTGCACCTGTTGAAAGCCTCACTCTCCAGTAGCTCAATGGCTGGGCTCGAGGTAATACCACTTGCTTCATTGCCCAGCTTGCACCTCACCGTTCGACGGAGTCCGCTCCCGAAAGTGGCGCTATATGGGGTTAGCTCAGCGCCATCACTACAAGGATCTGCACTATATGGAGGCAAATCAGTGTCAGCACCCCAAAGTCAAATCCAGTACCCCGCGGATTGCAGTCCACATGGTGCATTTCTGAAGCCAGATTTGTGGTCCGATATGCCAGCTTTAATCCCCACGGATTACGATCCGCAATTTCCTGATCCAGTGCAAGAGTTACAGCCAGGAGTGCCATTCCTGAGTCAATTTCCAGAATTATGGCCAGGAGTGCCGTTCCCGAGTCCAGTCCCAGAGTTTCAGCTGGTAGCGCCGATCCCGAATCCAGTTCCAGAGCCTAGGCCAGGAGTGCCGATTCTGACTACAGGCCCCAGATATCGACCAAGAGTGCCGATCCCGATCCCTGTTCCAGAATCACAGCCAGGAGTGCCAATTCCAGCCCCTAGATCATGGCCAAGAGTGCCAATCCCAATCCCTGTTCCAGAGTCTCGGCCATGAGTGCCGATCCTGATTCCAGCCCCTAGATCACGGCCAGGAGAGCCAATCCCGAGTCTAGTTCCAGAGTTACGGCCAGGAGAGCCGATGTCCGATCTGCAAGAGCGCCCTCCACAGTCTGCGCTGCAAGAGCGTTCCAGATGATCGGGATGATGTGTAGGACGAAGCTGGAGAGGCTTGCGGGTTGTCTTTGTGGTGTTGGTGAACAGGAGCGGAGACGTCTGGGTAAGAGAGTTGCTGGTTGGCGCATTGGTTTGCAGCCTCGGGTATGAGCAACGGGCTCTCGTGGAGTTCCTGTCGAAACGGCAGCTTGTTTGGTGGCTGGCGCTGGCAGAGGACCTGTGTCATCTGGCTCGGACATGCTTGCGCAAGGGATACTAAGAACAAGATACTTAGTCAAAGGGGCTTGTACTATTTATAGGTACATACTATATACTATGTATATCTCGCTCTGATAGGATGACAAGACGATAGGATGATTAGGAGGATGAGGAGCCAGCCGTGATTAATTACCTGTGTGTGCTTCTCCCGAAATTTGTTTGCAAACATCATATAAAGAGTGGGTAACACTTTATTTTGATGGTCCCTTTTGAACAATCTGTTGACAATAAGTAGCTTTGCACCTACATGTCAACTAACTCTCATTAGAATATTAGAACACTCTGTTATTAATATCTGCTAACTCTTTATTGTGATGGTCTCCCAAAAGACACTCTACTGACTATAAGTAACTTTGCAAGAACATATCAACTTATTCTAACCCTAACCTTTCTTTCATTATACAGTGCTGTATGTATTGTTTGATCTAATACATATATAAGTGTGAAAGCATTCTATAAAAGAACGCAATATAAAATGAAAAACAAAGCACTCGCAATACTTCCTGAATGTACTGTATTTATTTTATTTGAGTCTCAAATTTTTTTAACATGATCTTTCATTGGATTTAACCAAAGTTCAAAGAAACTTGTATCCCAAGTGTTTGAGTATGAATCACCTTATTCACATCCCCATGATATTAAAGCTTTATAATTTCTTTCTCTCTCTCTCTCTCTCTCTCTCTCTCTTTCAGATAATCTTTCATAAATATTTAACATGTTTCCCTGCAGAGATGATGATATGAATGATTTACGAGCTGAGTTTTAGAGATGCTCTACTCTTCACAAGTTTTGAGAGGAGCATAGCACAAGTACAAACTCTAATGTTCAGCTACAACAGTTTATTTGTTTGTATATTATGTTCCACACTTGGCAAACAAATGTCATAGTGCCCAGGTGCAAGAAATTAAGGTTTAAAAAAAGGCATTAAGGCAGTGCAACAGATTAAACTCTTGGCCACTTTTAACTTTTAAAAATTTAAAGTATGATCACATGAAAGAATATAAACTGGTTTTATCAGTAAGCACTGTGATAGTGTCTGAATAGTTTTACTCCGCTTCAGCAAAAACACATTTGAAAGACTAGGAGGTGTATATGGACTAAGTATCTCTTTTTATTTCACATTGTTGTATTATTCATTAAATATACACTGCTCAAAAAAATAAAGAGACTACTTAAATAACACAATGTAACTTCAAGTCAATCACACTTCTGTGAAATCAAACTGCCTACTTACTGTAGGACGCAACACTGATTGACAATCAGTATCACATGCTGTTGTAAATGGAATAGACAACAGGTGGAAATTATAGGCAATAAGCAAGACACCCCCAATAAAGGAGTGCTTCTGCAGGTGGTGACCACAGACCAACTCATTTCTCATTTCCTATGCTTTTAGGCTGAAGTTCTGCTGCCTGCAACATCTTCCAGCATGACAGGTTTGGCAGTGGGTCAGTAATGGTGTGTGGTGGCGTTTCTTTGGAGGACCGCACAGCCCTCCATGTGCTCTCCAGAGGTACTCTGACTGACATTAGGTACCGAGATGAGATCCTCAGACCCCTTGTGAGACCAAATGCTGGTGCGGTTGGCCTTGGGTTCCTCCAGATGCAAGACAATGCTAGACCTCATGTGGCTGGAGTGTGTCAGCAATTCCTGCAAGACGAAGGCATTGATGCTATGGACTGGCCGCCTGTTCCCCAGACCTGAATCCAATTGAGCACATTTGGGACATCATGTCTTGCTCCATCCACCAACACCACGTTGCTCTACAGACTGTTCAGGAGTTGGCGGATGCTTTAGTCTAGGTCTAGGTGGAGATCCCTCAAGAGACCATCCGACACCTCATCAGGAACATTCCCAGGCATTGTAGGGAGTTCATTTAGGCACGTCAAATTTGGATCAGCCTGTAGTAAGGCTGTTGAAACGATTTGCGATATGAAATCGAAATCGCGAAACTCAGATCCACGATCCTGGTGTGATAAGGGAGAATCACTACACACCCCGTGACTACCTTTCCAATCATGTGACGCCTGCCTGCAAAAGTTGAGCTAGTTGAAGGAGAACGTGAGGATTATATTGGAAGATATTGCGGACCCTTCCTCCTCATTTAAGTTAGCAGTATTGCAACATTTCGTCTACCCGGTGGAGAAAAAAGGATGTGTAGTCGACAAGACCCACACAATTTGCTGTAAGTGCTTTAAGAAGCTTTCCCAAGCGACTAGAGTTGTGACATTCGCGAACGAACCGATTCTTTTGAACGGCTCATAAACATGAACGATGGAAGGCGAGTCGCGTTCTTTTTTTCCTATGCGTGTTTCACACAGATGCACACAAAATAGCTCCTCTGCGAGACAGAACAGTTATAGAGGGAGTTATTTTGAACGTCTCTTTCAAAGGAACGGATCACCAAGATTCGGATCCCCTCAAAGAGCCATAAATCCCATCACTACAAGTGACATGCAACACAAGCAGATGCATATCCTACGACACCATCCAGAAATCAATTTAGTTGCAGCACAGAAAACAACCCAGCAGGTCTTTGGTGTTCAGTTTTATAAAGATTTTTTAAATGTTATTTTTTATAAAAAATATTGTTTTAAAAATCGTTTTTTTCTCCCACCCCTCCACGAAAAAAAATTGTGATACGAACCGAATCGTGGGTCAAAAATCGTGATACGAACCAAATCGTCGGTTTGGTATATCGTTACAGCCCTAGCCTGTAGTGCGCTTTTCCACTTTAATTTTAAGTGTGACTCTAAATCCAGACCTCCATGTGTTAATAAATTTGATTTCCATTGAATTTTTTTCATAAATACTTCATTGAAGTATTTAACAATAATATTTCATTCATTCAGATCTATGATGTGTTATTTTAGTGTTCCCTTTATTTTTTTTTTTTTTTTAGAGCATTGTATATTCAGCCTCATGACAGCATACTGTATGCATCTCATTGATCTATCTCTCAGCGTGTCTTCAATGTGGCAATTAGTATTTTCATTGTGATTTATTTTTGGATTAAAAATTTTATATATATACTTTAAAATCTATTAAACAATCCAAAATAAATTAGGGTTGTGACTTGATTTGAAAACGGTAATTGTGTTAATGATACAGAAATAAAGGTGATTAAGCTGAAAAATGTGTCTTTTTATTTTAAAACAGAAGTGTTTGAGACAGGACTGTGACAATTCTGTGGCTTTTTAAATCATGACAGACAAATTAATTAAGTGTTTCTTGTATATGCTGTTGCATTAAATGGTAATTCAACCATGGTTTAAGCTGGTCAAAGAAATGTAGGCCAGCAGTGCATGAGTTATAGAAGCTGTAAAATAACTGAGCATCTTTGTTGAGGAAAACCCGTCTTGTCTTTTATTCTCTCTACTTGTCTTGTTGAATAAGTATCTGTCCTCTTTCCTCGCCGTACTGTATGTTGATCTGTACTCAACACTTCAAATGAGTCTTGCAGATACACAGTATATTTTGCATGGACCTAGATTTTTCTGCAGCAGTTTATTTCTGCTACAAAAGATGTGATGCTGCCAACTACAGGCCACTGGATATATGAGATCTTATGAGATTTGCCCTTATTCAGCCAAGCTGGTCAGCAAGGCTACTTTACGAGGATGCTAGCTCTTTAGTTTTGAATCAAGGCTGTTTTAAATAGAGGTCATCTGATTGATCAGCCAGTCATTAATCAGGCAAATTATAGGCAATTTTTAATTAATCGAAATGAAGTTGATTTATAAGCAGGCACATTTGCGGGCAGGCTAAATTATGTTGTGTTAAAAAACATTCTGCACAAGTGTTTTTATATAAACGTATCTTTGAAAAGAACTAACCGTCTTCAGAAAACATTTGATGTTATTGTCCTTTCTTCTTCCCTGTAGTGGCAGCGTTTATTACTAATATGAATTAGGCTACTACTACTACTAATACTATATTGTCCCCTGCAATAATTTTTTATTCACTCTCATTTATGAGATAAAGAAAGAGAAAAAAAGAAAAGAAAATCAGCTATATGCCTTGATATCAGCATATCAGAGATATCAGCCAGAGGAAAAAAAACTATATCAGTCTTTAGTTTTATATAATTGATGAAAATTGACTGGAGCTGAAACCATCACATCCAGTGCAAAAAGGCATTGATTTTTTTATTTTACATAACAGTATTTAATCTATCCATTATACTGAAGAGACCTTTGAGAGAGATATTGGGTTTTTATTTATTTGCAATGTTAAGGTATTCAGCTACACCCAGAAATCAAAAGACCAAAATTTGTCACTGGGTCAGAAACTTATGTTTGTAAAAGATTCATTTTGGTACCTTAAAGGTACATATTAGTACTTAAAGTGTACATATTTGAACCTAACAGACTCAAAAGTTTACCTTTTTGACCTGTATTCACTGAGAGTTTATATTTCAGTTTTAGAAGATAAGGGCTATTGCTCTCCTCACAAATCAGCTCTTTCATGTTTTTGTTACATGTTCTCTGTGCCTCTTGGATTTTTATCTCATTTCTTGTGGTGTTTGTAGTCAGTTTGTATCTTATTTTGTTCAGCTTTTTATCCTCTTATACAGTACATACACAGCCCTAGTGTTACTTTAGTTCTTTGTGAGTTTGAGTTTGAATGTAAAGGTTGTCTGTTTTGTCGTTTGTTCTTCTTTTTCCATGAAATCCCTGTGCATAGATGCTTTCCTCTGCCAGTTTTCCCCAGTTTCTCCACAACATTATATTTTTCTTTAGTGCTTCTTTGAGCCAACATTTATTATAGCTAAAATGCTTAATTGCTGTTACAATCCAGTTGTTTGGGAATTGGTGACTTGTAAATGGTCAAGGGGTCATTTTCACTGTAATGTGTCAAGTATGGTTTTCATGGACTCTTTACACATCATTACTAACAAACATGTTATTTTTGTTCTGAAAGACGTCTAAAAATAAACAGCCATGCATGTTAATTTCACAAGCTAAGTGGATGAAGACTGCTTCCATTACGTATTTTTCTTCTTATTTAGCCTTAGAATTCTTTCCAGAAGAGATGTTTGTTTCTTTCTTCGACTGGGATGTGTATGAAATAGTTTAGTATGGTTTACAGTCCATCCATAATATCTGTTTTTATTATTGCTTTATTTGAAACAGTTTTGTGCAAACGTATGCCTCTCTGATGAAACTAAGAAGCGAGGTACATGACTGTATGAAAACATAGACAAATTCAACATTTTAATACGCAGGCAACAGCGTAGTACATGCAGGCAGAAGCTGCCGACTTGCATTTGAGTTCAATAATTTTTGATAATCTAACAGATTAGAGGAAAATGAATGCATGCGCTGTGTGTTCTCAGCAAACTGACCATGACCATAGGCACGAAACGTCCCGCGGCTAACTTTTGCGCTGAGCAGTAATACTGAGCGTTCATGGCATAAGCTGACATCAGTGGAAAGTAGAACAGGCCAGGAGCGTGAATTATAATCTGTTTTCTATTTTATTCCTTCCCAGTGGCTAAAAGAAGTGGATGGACCGTTCAGCCACAATGCCTCGCTTAAAAACATTAGCTAATTCATTAGACACATTACGTTATATAAGGGATATTCTAATGTTTTTTTCATTGCTAGAGGATAAGTTCATTTAAATGCAATATTATGACCTATTTATCTCTTTATTTTTAGCAGGGTTGCAAAACAGTGCTGAATTAATAAATCAACACATGCATGCATAGATATAAACATTGCCACTCTAGTGTCCGTTTACTGTTTTCCTCTCAGTGGAGGTGGTTAAGGAGCTGTCCATGGTGCTGGAATACAATCTCATCCGCTTGATGCTTACTAGATTTGTACATGGTGTTGAAACTGAGTTTGTTCTCATAAATAGCTGTTGTCACTAAAATCCTGTCACTCGGTAAGACTCATATGTGACATCTGTAAGCTGTACGCAGTGATTGGTCGCCTACATCACGTGGAATTATCATGGTCTTCTTTTTCCTCATGCTTTGAGGAATGACAGCTTCCTGTGATCAGTCTCTCTCTCTCTCTCTCTCTCTCTCTCTCTCTCTCTCTGTTTACACTCAAAATCACACACCACCTTTAATGTAGTAATTTATGGACATGTTAAATAAGTATTATACTAATCCATTCCTCATCAATTTACCCCCAACAAACTAGAAATCAAATTAAATAAAATAAAAAATTTATTAAAAATTAAATTAAATTAAATAAAGATGTAATATATGAGCCAAAAATTATGCAAAAAGCCAGCCTGTTCGTCTGAGAACAGCGTATTTTTGTTCTAATTTTAATAAATGAGACTATTAACAAAACACATGCAAACTTAAAACAGTATCTAAATTATGACGACACTAAAACGTGCGTTCTAGTTGCATACAATTGGGATTTGTTTATTCCGTTCTATTAAATGTTGTATTTAAAAGCAATAATAATAATGATTAACAACAACAAAAATAAGGCTCCTTAATAAGACGTTGTAGCCTAATATAATAGTATGTGGATATAACAGAGAGATTTTATTGATAGAAGCATGTGAGCTCGGATGCATCTCTACCACGCATGTGTTGTATTGCTGCAGCGACGTGCATCAGATCCGATTTCACACGCTTCGTCTGCATTCACACATTTAGCAGTAGAACCGGAGTCGGTCTTGCGTTTATTTCCAGATTTCTGCTAGTATTGTTTCGGGAGGGAAGGAGCTCGTCGGGTGCGCGCCGCGCTTTCTTATTTTTCTGACGGCTCTGAGACGCGAAAGCCGACGCGATCTGCTATGTGTCATAGCGAAGAAAGGCAGTAAATAAAGGCGACGCGTCCGTCTGCGTGAAGAGAGAGAGAGAGCAAGATGGTCATCATGGCTTCTTTTGATTTTTCCTCTAAATGCTTGCATACGATGGCTATCCCCGCGATCTCGCTCAGGCTCTGTCTGTGGGCTCTTTTAATCGCCCATCTTCCTTTGAGGTAAGAATATCAGGCGAATTTATCATGTTGGTGTGCTCTGTCTCGCAAACGTTTCGTGTCTGCGGTGATTGGTGCTGCTCTATTTCCCATGGATTCCTCTAATCTGTTCGCCTCAGAGTCTAAGAATGGATGCATGTTTTCATATCGCCGACTGTGACCATATGAAGATGGAATATGATGATTCTCTGTCGACATTAGTGCTTGCAGGTGTTTTTTTTTTACGTTGCTGGTGGTTAACCCCTTCAAACAAGCTCCAGTAAATGAGGCAGCGGCGTGTGAAGCTATCCAGCAGTCCGCGTAATAATCATTATTATAATAGTAATAATTATATAACTAATACTAGTTATATAATGACCGTGTTCAGTCGGGAGGTGTGTCATGATTCAAACAGCCACAAAACCAAATTTAGGACAGAATCAGGATAGATGCAAAAGCATGCTATTTGTCTGTGTGTTTAGTCAAGGGCTAAAGTTCAAAGCTTTGCCGTGGACGTGACGCCATTTCAGTCAAGACGTTTGTTTAAGAAGATTTAAGTCAGGCATTGACTCCTCCTCTCCACCTGCTGATGAAGAATCAGGAGTCATTCTGGCCTGTCTGAGCCTGGACTCGAGCACTACAAGCAAACAATAACGTAGAAATGAATACGGGGTGGGGGTATGTGTAATGTTTTGGTTCCCTGAGATCCCAGTGCTGTGCGGAAAACTATTAGTAATTTTGAAATGAAGCTATTATCCTGATATGCACCTACATGCTGACCTACATATATTATTGAATCTTCTGATCCTAAAGCATTTTTTAGTTTTTGGAGGGATTTTGAGCAAGGGGGGATGCTAAGCATGCACATATAAATGAAAACATCATTTATTTAGTTGCATCAGTCACATGGGCTTTCTATGTTCGAGGGGATTACTGACAAAAGCATCTATTGTTATTGTAGTAAAAGCCTGCTTATGCTATTATATTTAACCAGTGCTTGGTAACATGTGACCCAGGACCCCAAGAACAGTCATAAGGGCCATTTCTTTGAAATTGAGATTTATACATCATCTGAAAGCTGAATAAATAAGGATATAACAATATTTGATAACAAATGAAGTTCTTAGCAATGCATATTACTAATCAAACATGAGACATTTTGATATATTTAGAGTAGGAAATTTACTAAATATATATTATCTTTACTTAATATCCCCACAATCTTTGTCATTAAAAGAGAAATGTCTAATTCTGATCCAAACAATGTCCTGTTGCTACTATTGTGAGGATAATGTGATAAATATCTTTGCTATCAGTCACAGATTTGATGTCATATGTTTCTATCATATCGTACATCCCAGCCAGTTTCACATATGGCATCCATTCCAGAAAGGCACCTATATTTGAGACGGGCCAGTGCTAATTGTTTGGGAAAAGACAGCCAGACCTTGTGTACTGTTATTGGGGGATTCAGAATGTCAATACAGGAGCTGTGCAAACCTAGGAGCAGAAGTGGTTCTAAACAGATTGAAGGAATAGCGTTGAAAGAGCTGCTAATGCTGCCATTCAGGGTTATCTGTCTAATCTACTCAAGTCTATAGGTGCTCTACTGTTTTACACCTAAATTAAGCTGTTCATTAAGTTGTTTGAACAATACAGGGCTGTATTTTTCTGACCCATAAGGAATAGAGCATTCACAGGGATCAGAAGCTCATCAGATGACTGTCAGTGTGGCACCCCAAGACTATATGACATTTTCATCTGTAGTCGCACCACAGGGATTAATACTCTGACTGGTGTGTGATGAAATGATTGCTGCAGCCTTTGATATCTCTCAGTGTGCTGGGTTAAGAGCAAGGCCTGTAGTAACACCTCAACCTTATCTCGTAAGATGTTCTGAACCAAAGCTTGGATGTTTGAGAGTTGACTCCAGATGCATGCAGTGTGTTGCAGATGTACGTTATGATATTCAGAAGTTACTCTGTCATCTTCCCAAATGTCCAGAACGCAGCTAAAGGCACGTTTGTTGAAGTGTTACTGATCCATAAATACATATATTTGCTATGTCTTTGATTTCCTTGCTTGAAACAGAAATATAATTTTTTTTTTCAATTTTAAAAAATCAATCAATCAAACAATGTTGGTCCAGTTTCATAAATCAGTGATTCTCAGTTAGTAAGTTGCAGCGCCAAAATATAATCTTGCATAGTTCAGAGAGCAAAATAAACAGGGCTGAAGTGAAACAGTCTGCAATACTGTGTAATTTATATATATATATATATATATATATATATATATGTGTGTGTGTGTGTGTGTGTGTGTGTGTGAATATTAAAATTGAATGTTTTTGAACTCCAAACCGATCTTCTGGTAACGCTTCATGTTAAGGACCAATTTAAACAATTAACTACATTAATGTACTGTGTATATATGTGACCCTGGGGCACAAAGCCAGTCATAAGGGTACATTTTGTGAAATTGGGAATTTTGCATCATCTGAAAGCTGAATAAATAATTTTTCCATCAATGTCTGGTTTGTTAGGAGAGGACAATATTTGTCTGAGATCCAACTATTAGAAAATCTAGAATCTGAGGGAGCAAAAAAATCCAAATATTGAGCAAATCTCCTTTAAAGTTGTCCCAATGAAATTCTTAGAAATGCATATTACATATTACAGAAATGAGGTTTTATGGTAGGGCATTTATAAAATATTTTTATGAAACATGATCTGCATAACATCCTAATGATTTTGGCGTTAAAGAAAAATGGTTAATTATGACTACTTTTGTGCTCACATACAGTAATTAATACCTTATTCTGCATATTTTAGCTCTCTTAGTTCCACACCATACCTGTACAGTAGTATACTAATAATCAGCAAATTGTTGAGTTTACTGAGTTTACTGAGAAAAAGCTGTAGTTTATTTTTAATAATAATGAGAATTGGACATTATTTAGTTAGGCTTAAACTTTAAGGTCTGTGAATATCCAGACTGTTTAAAGGTCATTTCATTACAATTCATTTGATGTATTGTTAAAAGCTCCTTATCTTCAGGACAGTGTAGATGGGGACATTTGATTTCTTCTGGTTCTGGACTCATGATGGACAAATAGGCTACACGCAGCAGATGGTGTAATTCAGTAGAGGAGCTGGGCCCACTAAACAAAAATGGCATCAGCGTCCTATCAAGGGAAATATCCTCTCCATTTCTTATACTGAGAACCAATCCAAAAGAGTTACGGAGAATGTTTTCCTGCATTGCTGCATGGGTTGATTATTGCATTGCAATAATCAGACATGTTACTTCATTATACTCAATAAGGATGAAATGAAAATCTGATGCAATGGCTCTCAGCACACACAGGAGCCATTCAAACACGCAGTCCGGTTCAAGTTATTTCCTCACAAGGAAGATAGTTCGTCAATAAGTTGAAACAATTTCATAGTATATATTGTACCATTATAATTTCCATGAAGAAAGTGAAGCTTTTGGCTGCGAAAAATGTAGAAACTGCACACAGTGGCAGCTCGTGTCCCATTAGTTTCCTGCAACAAAATTAAACTAGGTATATGTTGAGAGCTGCCCACGAGACCTTAATGTGTCTGAAAGGTTAGGTTAACTCTGCTGAACCTTTAATATCAAACAGAGATCATTCTGAACAGTGTTAGGGGTAATGCATTACAAGTAGCATGAGTTAAGAAAGATATCAGATTACTTTCTTCCAAGTAACGCATTACGTTTTAATTTACTGGAAAATATCAGACTTACTTGTTTGTCCATTTATTGTTTGACATCTCTCCTCTCCTCATGAGAGAGCCCTGTGTGAAAAATGACTTTCTTCTCCTGTGACATGAATTTACATTTTCTTCAGCCCTGAGGCATATTAGTTACACTTTTGCTGTGAAAGACACAGTTTTACATTAAAAAAGAACAAGCAAGCCCAGCCCAGATAGGAAAAAGTGAAGTAAAAGTAACATATTACTTTACGTTACTAAGAAGTAATTCCTAACTAAGAAGTAAGACAATATTTTTAAAAGTATTTTTCCCCAACACTGCTTCTGAATAAATGATGATGTGGTAGCCCTGCTCATAAAACTCATAGAAATCCTAATGTTGTACTTCTGTACGCTTATTTGTCATAGAGTATCTGCAGGTTGTTGATGAAGACCTGCATCTCAGTTCAAAGCATACTGTACAGTTGTTCAGACTTTCTTTTCTTATTCTTCTAGTTATTTTTCTTCTTCCCTAAAAGCATGTGTACATCATCAGCAGTGGCACTATAATAAGGTCTCTGGAACCATAAGGGCTACAATCACACATGTTCTTTAGATTTTCCTATACTGCATAGAACAGCCCTAAAAAAGTTATCAAAAGAAATTTGGTTTATGAAAGTATAGGCAAGTTAATTTGTCTGGAACAATGCATAATAACAGTTAGATTAAGCGGATATTTCCTCACCAAAGAGTTTCTGGCATGTTCCTGTGATTTCAAAAACTTTACCAAACTTGTCACACGTGCACAACAGGGCAAGTTCAGGAATTACCCTGGAGCTTGAGGGACTAACAACGATTTCTGAAAGATCAGCTGTAATACTAATGCTGTAAAGAGGACAATCCTTTTAGGTCTGGGGTTAAAATCACCATAAATAATTCAGTATTGACGTGTAGTGTATTTACAGTATACAGTATATATATATATATATATATAAAGAGAGAGAGAGAGAGATCAGTAATGTCTAAAATGCTTGTATAGATCATTAAATGTTAAATTATTGTAATATATTTTTATATTTCTGAATATAATAAAAACATATTTGTTTAAAACTAGATGCATGCCGTTTTCTGTTAATGTCAGTCTTCTGGTTCATTAGCTGCTGTAGAGTAATAACAAGAAGAACAACAAAGTGCAGTAAAAGGTTAAAATGGCATGCTTCAAACCAGAGTGTTTATAATTAAGATGATAATAGAAGAAAATAGCTGACACCCAAAAAACATTCCATTTACAAATAGCCTCAGCCGTACTAATGGAAATAAGAAGATGCATAGCTGTGCAACTCAAACTAATTCAGTATTATTTATATATTCTGCTATGATACAGTATAAGACTTCTATAATGATTTTTTGCATGGCTGTCATATCACTGTATCATCATTTTTTATTGGCCCACAGAAATCATTATTTGAGGCTATATTCATGGCTTTCTAATATCTCAGTTGGCATGTTCCAGTAAAAGTACTTTTAATATATGCAGTACAGTATATCATAATCCAAACTCTCCATTTCTAGTGTTCTCAGTAGAAGGGTAGTTCCTGTGCACTCCAGCTCTGTATGATACTGGGGATTTTTTTTTTTAAGTTTTACATTACAGACGCAACAATTAAAACTGCAGGAAAAATGTGTGAAATATATTAACTTCATTGGCTGTCACTATTATGACTATTATTGCAGGTAATTAATTGTTATTACATGAGAATTGCTGTGATCAAATCAAAAAAATTCCGGTAAATTTTCATGGAAACTTTGTCTGGGAAATTTTGGAAATATAAAAAATTTGAAACTTACCAAGAATGTATGTGTCACGAGAGCGAGGCGAGGAGACGTGCGAGTTCAAGTGCAGGCTGTTTATTAGATAAACACAGAGCAAAACAGAC
>JAUMHG010000069.1:12972898-12984178 GCA_032359395.1 Enteromius anoplus
AGTGTGGTGTGAAAAGGACCCAAAACGGCAGAAAAATGCTACAATGTATCATTTGTTGCCCTTGGTCCGGACCAAATAAACCGAACCACAGATGTGAAAGCACCCTATGTTAGAAACTATGTACTTCTTACATATACTGTATGTCAGAGTGATTGCAAAGTAATCTAGAATTGTTGTAGCCTATTTATTTTTATTAATGCTTACATTCTATAATGATTCATATGGAAGCCTGTTTCTGCCACTAAATAAAAAAATAAAAAAAAGGTGACTGCAACTCACAATTCTTACTTTTTTTCTAAATTCACAACTGTGAGTTATAAAGTCATAATTGTGAGGCATGCAAAAAAAATTGAAAAAAAAAAGTCAGAATTGAGGGATATAAACTTACAAATCTGACTTTTTTCTTGCAATTCTGACATTGCTCAAAGTTTTGAGATATGAACCCACAAATGTGGGTTATAAATAAGTCGAGTTCTGAGGTTAAAAAAATATTATTAATTTATATCTCACAATTTTGACTCTATTTCTCAGAATTGAAAGTTCATATCACTGCAGTAACTGAATATGAATGTTTACTTGTCCAAACAAAGGTAATTCAAAGGTAATTTACTAGTGTCCAGTATTCTTTCAGTCCCAGGACTGAGGCGAGTTATTACAGCTTTTTTTAGACAAACAGATAATTCAAGAACAAAGAGACAACCCGAAGGGAACAACAAACATAACAGCTAAACATATTTGCATGAAAATGAATTTGTTAGTAATCAATAATTCCTATTTTCAATTAATGTCCTCATTTTCTGTAACATGAGCAGAAATGCTGCTTGCCGTGTTTCCATGAAATGCACAGGAGTGTTACTGACAACCTTTTTTTCTGTGTGGTATGAATCTGTATGAGAAGGAGTCCCTAAACATGTAACGGTACAGAGCAGATAACAAGTGTTCTTCTCCAGCTGTTTCTGACATGTCTGTCTCCAGTGTTTGTTTGAATTTACACCAGGTTTAGGATTGAATTAAATCAGTGTTTAGCCTCCGTCAGCTACACAAATGTATGAAAGGCCTGCTCTTTCTGATTGGTAGGAGTACACGATTGACATCTTCTTCGCCCAGACCTGGTATGACAGACGGCTGAAGTTCAACAGCACCATGAAGGTCCTGCGTCTCAACAGCAACATGGTGGGAAAAATCTGGATCCCTGACACGTTTTTCCGTAACTCTAAGAAGGCAGACGCCCACTGGATCACCACACCAAACCGCATGCTGCGGATATGGAACGACGGCCGTATACTCTACACTTTAAGGTAAATGCACTTTTTAATCATGAATTATCACGCGTGAGTTTTTTTAATTCAAACTGCACTGAATTAAAGTTACAAAGTAATGTTGGTTCACTATCAGTTCTGTGCTCTCAGATAATCTTACCATTTCAATAGTTGTTAATTCTAGACTCTTGTTAATTTACATGATCTCATTATTCTGATCAAAATATCAATAACTCTCACTTTTCTTTTATACCAGTAATTATTAGATTATGTAAAGATGAAGACATTTTGTACATTTTCTAATATGTTAATACTTAATTTTTTATTCGTAATATGCATTGCTGAGAAACTTAATTCAGAAAACTTTAAAGGTGATTTTCTCAATATTTAGATTTTTTAATTTTTTTTGCAGATTCCAGATTTTTTTATTTCAAATATATCCTATCCTAACAAACCAGACATCAGTGGAACGATTATTTATTCAACAAACAAGGCTTATGTTTATTAAAGATGACCTATAAATGAAGCTGTTGTAGACCCAGTTTAGAGCGAAACGGCTCAAGTAAATGCCCTTCACGCTTTCTGTCTCCGCCCATGTGTACTCTTTGGTATTTCAATGCTGGTCCAACATGCTTTAAACTCTGAAATAATATATATAAGTAAAATATATCAGGAATATATAAAAGAATAAGGAAGCATATTGTGTTTTAAATGAGTAAAAAAATATTACTGACACATGGGAAAAACCTAAGATAGTGGCAAATTTTAATAAATGTAGAATTAGAACTAATTATTAGTATTTTTGGTTAAAGTAATTCATCTTTTAATGTGTCATAAATTGATTTTTGTTGTAAATATGTGTGTCAAGATTGTTATACTGAATGATATTTTGGTGCGTCTTCTGTAAATTACTGTTTTGCTCAGAAAAACAAAAATAAAAATGCAATTAAATTAAACAGAAAACATTTTAATATTTTTTGGCAAATCAACAACAGTTTAAAGCAGTATTTACGCTTAAACCCTTTTTCGTCTTTTACCTCATCTATGTACGTGCAGGGTGTGCTGATGAAATGGGTTATAAAAAGAAATTTAATTAAGGACTTTTCTGTCTGTAGGTTGACCATTGATGCAGAGTGCCAGCTTAAACTGAATAACTTTCCAATGGATGAGCATTCATGTCCCCTGGAGTTCTCAAGCTGTAAGTCTGGCCATACGCCCTACATGCAGATCCATTCACATCTCTTTACTGCTTTTTCTCTACACCTCATGTCTGCTTCCACACTCAGATGCGTCTGAGAGCAAAGAAGCCATTTTTAGGATGCTAATACAGACATTTCACTTCTATTTCGGTCCTGAAATATGAAGGACAGATAATGAGGAAAGCGACAATTTGGCCTAACGTGGAGAGACATGTCTTCACATGCTCACACGAGCAAGCTGTGCCGGGAAGAAACCACTGCCTTGGAATTCTTCCTGTCCTATCACTCTGGAGAGGAAGCAGAGGAAATGGTTTCTGATGGTAATAATGAAGCAGCAGATGCGCTGTGGACAGTCTAATGGGATAGCCTCCTCTGTAGTTCACAAGAAATGAAAAAACAGAGTGTTTTTCCTACATAGGAAAATTAGTTATTTTATGAGAGTTGCAAATTGTTCTTGTAGATTTTTAGTGGAAAGACATTAGGGAGCGTGTGTCTGCTTGTGCTTCGAAAACCACACTTCTTTCTCAACCCACTTGGACTGACAGGGAGTTTGTGCAAAAGAACATTCATCAGTCCATTTCACTTGAATGAAGGAATGCACATTTAGGTCAGTAATCAGAATATTTCTGCAAAAAAAACATAAAACGTTCTCTTTGTGTGTGTGTGTGTGTGTTTGTGTGTGTGTGTGTCTGTGCTGCCAAACAATTTATCGCAATTAATTGCATCCAAAATGAAAGTTTTTGTTTACATAATATATGTGTGTCTATATTTATTATGGATATATAAATACATACACACACTTGCAAATACATACACACACTTGTGAAACCTGCCCAACGTCAGTTTACTCAGTCATGTTTCAGAACCCTGGGTTGCCAGTTAGTGGTGAACACAGTGCATCCCATTGTCATAGCGCTCGTTCTAGTTCCTGTCTTCAATTTGGTAACTTGCATGTGTGTTAAGTCTGAGAAGTAGGGGCCGGGTGAAAAAAAGTCTCCAATTTTTTGAATTTGAACTGCAATGCCTAGTTCAACCACTCAGTGTCAATCCTACAAACAGCACCTTGTACAGTATGATAAAATTTGTAAGAATAATTAAATATATTATGTAAATAAAAACTTTTATTATGGATGCGATTAGTTAATATAAATTAATGCTGTTAATCAAATTGTGATTAATCTCACCTAACATTAATGTTTTAAATATACTTTCAAATTGGAATCAGTTCACAATCAATCTTCAAATAAATGTACACATAACATAAAGTCAGTTTTTTTTTTTTATATTTGTTTAAAGGCATCAGTTTATGACTAAAGGCCAGTATCTCTGATACAAGTACTATTGATATCTCTATAAAAAAATATTTTCCTAATAACCATTGACTATAGCCATTCAACATTACAGTATAAATGAGAGCTGTCAATTGTAACATTTAAAAAATCATTTCAACTTTGCCTGAATTTGTGAAACAATCTTCATTATAATAAACGTCATATTTAGCTACCTGTGCCCTTGTCACGAAGCAGCTGTGTGAATCTCGCGCTCTCGCTTCTTTGTGCAAGCATACATGAAACGTTACCGACTGACAGAGATACAAGACAATCCCCGATGGTGGGGATGACCACTTGGGAACACCCTCCGTGACGTCGCAGTCCTCCTCCAGGGCGGTGCGGATGGCAGGGAAGCCCACCTAGGCCGACCAGACCACGACCATGCCCTCTAGGGCCAACCAGACAGTTCGAGAGCCCTCCAGGGCGGAGCAGACGACTGTAGTACCCTCAGAGGCAGAACCATCAGGCCAGCTAGACAGCAACAGAGCCCTCTTGGGGCAACCAGACAGACATTGCGCCCTCGGGAACCGAACAGGCAGAGAACGCCCCCTTCTAGGCTGATCAGACAGAAATTGTGCCCTCGGGGACCAAACAGACAATGAACGCGCCCTCCTGCAACCAACAGTCAGCGATAGTCCCCTACTATACCAAACTGACTGTGGTAAAGCTCTCCCGACCAGACAGCGACTCAGTGGCCTCCATTGGCAGTGCAGCCATCAACGGGATCTCTGGAGATTCTACGACCGTGACCGACATCTCCAGAGATTGTGCAGCCATTGGCGGACCCGATGGAGTCTCTGAGCTACATACGGGCTCTGGTGGCTCGGGCCACCATGGATCCGGATCACAGACCGGGTCTGGTGGATCCGGCCACCATAGTTCCGGATCACAGACCGGGTCTGGCGGATCTGGCCACCATGGTTCTGGATCACAGACCGGGTCTGGAGGACCATCAGACAATCAATTCTGGACATGGCTCCTCGTACCATGAAACGGGAGTGAGACCCATAATATACAAACTATGTAACGCGAGGACCTCCTGCAGCTCAACTGGCTGCGTGACCGAAACAGACTGAGCTGAACACAACCCCTTGTATCGTGCTACGGGGCTGGGAGGCGTTAGTAAGTAGTTGGGAACCGTGAGGGCCTTCAACAGCTCGTCAGGCTGTGTGACTGGGACTGGCTGAGCTGAACACTACTCCTCGTATCGTGCTACGGGGCTGGAACCCGTTAGTAAATGGTTGGATACCGTGAGGGCCTTTAACCGTTCTCCTGGCGGTGTTACCGGACCCGACAAGGTTTTGTACAGCTTTTCTAGCTGCAAAATGCGAACCAACTGGACAGGAAACAGCACTCCTGGCTGTAAAATCGGGAACCACTGGGCTTTCAACAGCTCTCCTGGCTGTATAGATTTTGGCACTAATGAAACCCCATACTCCTCGAAAGTTTGGAGTTGTGGAGGAGGATCCATAATGTGCTGATTTGAAACCGCGGGAGTCTCGCATGGCGTTCCAGGCCGCGAAAACGAAACAGAAACAGAAACTGAAGCACACGGCTCAGCCAGCCGTGAATATGGACCAGAGTCTGTAGAGATGTCTGCGTGGGAACTAGTGACAGTGCGGTGAATTTGAGCTGGGTGCTGCGTGAGTGTTCCCCTGGTGTGGTTTGACTGGGATGTCCCTTTCCAGGCTCAGAAAGTCATCATGCTTAAAAACAGTGCTTGCCGCCAAGGGAGACCCGTAATTTCAGGGATTACCGAGTCCTGGAGAAACGCCGCGCAGTCCCTAAATACTTGCACAATCTCTGCGTCACTCAGTTCAGATTGCTCAGCGAGCTGATAAAACTCATGGATGTAATCCTCAAAGGTGGGACGCCGATGTAACAGTTCAGCGAGCCGCTGAATAAACGCCATCTCTACTTGTTTTGGTCAGTCGATCTGTCACGAAGCAGCTGTGTGAAACTCGCGCTTCTTTGTGGGCAGGCAGGACTCGGAGGCAGAAATAACTCTTAACTAGAACAATTATTTAAACAAACAAAACAAGAAAACAAAGAAAACGCAAGGAGCAGGGCAAGGACATACGAGCATACATGAAACGTTATCGACTGACAGAGATACAAGACATGGGACGTTGTATTTACACATGGACAAATCAAACACACCTGGACAAACACGGCTGGCAGAGGATGAACACTGATGAGGAAGACGGGGTTACAAATGAGAGACATGAGGTGATGTAGGATGTCAGTGTTTATGGACATTTGTTGGACTGTTGAACAAAAGCGCCCATCAAAGCAACCAACTACATTTATAATGGAGTCCAACTGATCTAGACACATCCCACCCAACATCAGTCTGGAAAGGGTTACAAAGCTGATTCAAAGGCTCTTGCGCTCAAGAGAACCACAGTAAGGCCATTATCTTCAGCAGTAGAAACCTTTCCAGAAGTGGCTGACCTTCCAAAATTTCATCCAAGAGCATCACAGGAAAGAGTCACAAAAGACCCAAAAACAACAAGGAAGCCTGATTCATTCTGTCAGCTGAGGCTTGGGTGCATCTGGCTTATAAAGCAATATAATGAGCCAAAAAACTGGGCCGGAAAGCGCTGTGAAAAACTTTGACCAGAAGCATTTGGTTGCAGTTATTGATGCTAAAGATGGCACAACCAGATTTGTAGTTTCACGAGGCAGTCACTTTTTGCAGCAGAGATACAGATCACTACTGCTTCTGGGCATTAGCTTGCATTGTTTCGCAGACTGATGCTCCTTTGCTGAGTGCTCTAATGGCTTGATAAAGTCCATACAAATTCGCTTGAAAGGGACCTCTATCAAAGGGAGAGGACACAGTGGTGGGGCTTTTTTTGTGTTCACAGGAAGTTGCACACCATCTGTGAACGTTACTGCTAATGCCTGGCCAGTAAAATCCTGTGTCAGGCATGTTTTGTTAAGTTTGTTAAATGACCACTGCAATGATAGAGTTCAGAAGTACCAGGACAATTTTTAATATAACTCAGATTTGTCTAAAAGAAGAAAGTCACATACAGTACACCTAAGATGCTTTGAAGGTAAATAAAGGACAGGCTAATTTTGTGAACTAACCTACTAGCCTCTAGTCAAATGAGGTCATTAACATTTGCAAAACCAGGGGTTGCCCATCTATTTCTTGGACCTGTTCAAACATGTTTATTTAATGCAAATTTATCACATTTTTATCTCACCCCTCCCATCCCGAGCGGTGCCCTCATGCCTCTGTCTTCTGTCCCATGAGAAGCATTCACACACATGTTCCCTAATAATTGCAAAAACACCAGCCAGTTCATCCACCAAATTAGCAGGTGCCTGAAGTGAGGTTTTGACCCCTAAATCATGGTGGTCACTTGGGGTCAGAACAGGGCATCCCTGTGCACATCCTCACCTTGCGGCTATTACCCAGTACCCCTGCTGCTCTCACTGGTATTTAGTACTGCCTGGCAGGTTCCACTTTTATAATGGGGCATTGGTCTTTGCATCACAATCACCCTGCAACATCAGGAAGGTCAGTGTAATGGTGGAGAGAGAGAGCGAGGGAGAGAGGCTGTGCCTGATGCATTTGCTACCCCATTGGGTGGTGGTCAGCACTGCTTGCTGTTAGCTACATGCATGTGTGGCTCTGCACTTCTTATGCTGACACGCAGAAAAAAAAAAACAAAGCATGTGCACAGGGCACATGCAAAAAAAATGTTAAAGGATGCAAATATGTTTATGTTATGTTATATTATACCATGGACTGTCTGGGTACTTGATTCTGATTTGTTGTCCATTTAACGCAGAGGTAGTTCCAAGTCAGTGCTCACTGTTCTATACTGCTATGTTCCACTGTTTTAATTGACGCACCCACACTCATCACTCGTTAATTATTTCCAAAACCCTAATTCATACAATACATAATTTAATCTCTGTGTCTGATTTGAAGTGGGCAGAATTCTAGACCTAATAAGCCATAACTGACCTTTTTCTGGTCAAAAATTGTGCTTTTAAACAGCTTTAACTTGTCAATACTGCCAAATGGACAAGGTATGAGTGGGATAATGCTTGGTGAGCTGTGCATTAAATGATTTCAATGCACTTTGCAGAAACAGCCAACTGATGCCAAGGTTCTTGGCCTCCACATCATGCAGTATACCTTATATAATAATTTGTTAGTTCTCATAAACTTTCTATTATTTCCAATGTTTTCACTGACCAAAATGTATTTTTTAAATATAAACAAATACAGATTTTAATGATGCTAACACACTCCAAAGAGTTGGGACAAAGGAGGTTTTCTGAAGAACCCCTGAGCCCATGTGGCTATATTTACCACAGCATTTATATTTAGCACATAACAAAGTCTCTGTTTGTTTACCCAGCAAAGTTCATATCACCCCAAAACCCATCTTTTATACATTTGTCTTACAATAGCCCTCAGCATGCAAATAGACATCTAGAGGCCTGTTGAATGACTCTGAAACTGGCCATGGTGCAGTATCATCTAATATTAGGACAGTGTCATTATGGCTGAGATTTTTTGTAAGATCATTTCCCATCCACCTTTTCTACCTGGTCTCATGGCATAAATGTACCTGGGTGCACTTTTTAGCGAGACACAAAATATGTACCAGTAAATACATATCACTGCAGTTTCCAAAAGAAATAAAACTCTAGAGGCAGTAAAACTCTGTAAAAACCTTTTATTCCTTTTTACTCAGATTTACAGAGTTTCAATTAATAAAGTGTAATTTTCACAAAATAACTTGAATAATATTGTGTTATGACTTCAAAACAATATTAATATGCTTGGGTATTTGAAAACTGTTGCTTTTGAACATTACCATCACACATATCCAGCTTCATATCCGTGTGTTCGTTCGCTCACAGAGTACAAAGATGTACTTAAGAGACAATTAGCTCCGGTTCAATCCTGTGTAACTAGGCTTCAACAAAACAGTTCAAATCTGTGTAAAAGGGAGTTGAGAAGACACGGTTGCATCAAAAAAATTAGATTTTATATCAGTTTTGCATCTGTTAACACTATCAGATAGGTTTAGGGTTGGATTTGATGTGGGGAATATTTTCCAACATAATAGTGCATTAATTTTAAGCAACAGTCCACAGATATTTCAATTCTGAACATTGCATACATACCTATATTAATGTAATAAATGTGCCTGGGTTCATGTATTAAACCTGTGTTTTAGCGAAACTCAGTGGATATATCTCTTTGAAACTGCAGCATAAGGTGCAGTAAGGCAAGTAAAAACAGGTACATATTTTTATGAGACCAGGTTGCACCTTTTCCATCTGAATCTAGCATACATATCACTTTATTAAAAACAACAGGAAGCATGGTAGTTTCATAGGTTAGTAGGTGCTTTAGTGTTATTTTTCATTGGGTGATCAGATCAGCAGTTTAAAGTCTTTTGTTTAGTATTGCGTCAATTTCACAAAAAGCATTTTGAAGTACTTACTATATCTTTTTGGTTTTTAATACTACTGTTACAACAACATTTCACCAAAAACAGAACCTGTTTTTATCCTAGATTGCTTTTTCACTCCAGTTACTCTCCTCAAATATTAGTTGCCATTAATTCCCATGCACTTAATCATCATCAGTTTTAAATAGCAATCATGATGCCAACAAATTTGCAGAATTAGGTTTGATGTTGCATTAATTTAACCTGTGTACTGTATCTTAATCATTGCAAAAAACTTTAGTTAAACAACATGTCTGAGTTTTACTCTTTATTATTATTATGTTTTGGGCCCCACTTTATATTAGGTGGCCTACTAGTAACTACTATGTACTTATATTTAAATTAATCATTTGATACAATGCACTTATTGTGTACATGCATGTTTTGTACTTATTTTTTTTTAATACCTATATATAATTACATCTGTAATTACAATGTTTACCCATCCCTTACACCTTAACCCTCCCTTAAACCTACCCATACCACCAAACCTGTCCCTAACCATACCCGTATCCACCTCAATAGCAGCAGAAGTGCTTTACAAAACAATATGAACAGAATAAGTACAAGAAATATATAAAGTGTGTTTAAATTTTTCTGCACTGTAAGCCAAACCACAAATTGGCCAAAAACTATACATTATGTGTTTTTAATCCTAAATGCTAACAAAACTGTTCACAAATTCATAGCAAAGAGAGGACAGTCAGGTTGTTGGTGTACTTGGACGAGCATAGTGAGCATTACAGTACATATACAAGTTAGCTGAAAAGATTAGCAGAAAGTGTTGATGCGAGCTTAGCTGAAGGGATTCGATGAAGTGACTCTTGGACAGCCATCCATGCCATTGTTTGGTGTTTTTGCAATTACTTTGATTCATACCTGTGAAAACATTTAACATTTTTGAAATGTTCAAATCTGTGTTTGATAAAAGCACTTGTTTCCATTTCTTCTTGCTTCTTCTGAGCTTTTGGTTTCATTTCTTACATTTCACTGGTGGCCAGTTTGGTATAGAATTGATTTTAAAAATGTATTAATTGTTTTAAAGTGTTAGAAAATGTGTCTCCTCATTAACTTTAAAAACATAGAAGACTGACTGTTACAAAAACAAAAAAAAGTCTGTCCAATGCTCCAGGTGTGTGTGTGTTCACTACCGTACTTGATCTGCATGTCACATTACTTTTTAAAAAGGTTTCTTGATACAGGAAGGAGAAGGCAGGGACTCTGAGGTCTTGAACCATGACTCATGTCAACATCCAGATAGTACAATCTGATAAAAGAGCGTCCAACCTGCCACCACACAAATATCCCCTGAAGATGCACTCTAAGATATGGCCTGGAAGAGTAAGCTTGAATGACAAGAGGCGAAGATAACCCAGGTGTCTCATCAGCCAGCTAAACCAGCATTTTTCGTTCCTCACAAACAACACCTTTGTTAGAGAAACCAAAATGTCAAGGCAGACAACAAAACTCTCTTAAGTGTGATAATTCTCTCTAAAGCTCAAATGGAGGCCCTGTTAAATGCAATAGTTAAGTCCCAAGTAGGAGCACAATCAGCACGGAAAGTCTCAGCGGACTTGTCCTAATCATTAAACCTGAATCAAGTGAATGCCTCCCAAAAGAAAAAACACAAATTGGTGCATGTTCAGCTGCAACCTCTGCAACATGCATCCACTGAAAAACCTGGCAGTTAACTCTGCAGTGAACTTGATCAGGACTGTGTTCTCCGCCCAATAAAACAAACAAATAGCTGTCGCTTAAAAACATTGAGCCTCCAAGGGTCTCTGTAATTCAAATGGTTCTTTGGAAACTGTGCTAAAAGACCAGAAGTAATCAGAGAGCTCCACCAGCAGAAGAACTCGTTCTCTGTCTTCCCACATGGAAGAACTGCCAGAAGCAGGCTTGTTTTTGAGAAGGCATATATGAGGGTGTCACGCCCTCCAGGCGTTCCATGTCTGTCATCTGTGTTTTTGTTTTCATTCTGTCTCCCTCATGTGCTCCTGTC
>JAUMHG010000069.1:12992222-13015088 GCA_032359395.1 Enteromius anoplus
CTTTATGAAGCTCTTGTCTCCTCTGCTCCTTGTCCGCGCTGTGAGGTGCACGCGCACACGCACACAGAGAGCGATCCTTGACAACATTAGCAGATGATTTAAGATATTATTAAACTAGTGTATAGATATATGTGTGTGTGTGTGTGTGTGTGTGTGTGTGTGTGTGTGTGCGTGTGTATACATTTAAACTAGGTAACCCTTTATGGTAACACTTTATTTATAGATGTAATAATACATCGCAATTACCTAATTAGGTACTTAGAAGTAGCCATTGTACTTACATGAAATAAAATGTACTTATCATGTAACTAAGTTATGGAACAGCCTGTAATTACAGTTTGTAATAATGAAGATGTAACAGACAGCTACTGTTACAGATATGTTACACATATTTAATTTATAACTTTATTTTATAAGTTACACATATGTAGCAATATTTTGGTAACAGACTGTGTAACAGTAGCAGCCTGTTACATCTACATAATTACAAACTGTTCCATAACTTAGTTACATGATAAGTACATTTTGTCTTAAGTACAATGGCCATCACTAAGTACTTACTTGGTAATTACTCAGTATTATGGACCTTAAAATAAAAACAAAAGTGTTACCTTAAATTTGAAAAACCTGAAATAATAGTATGTAGTCAGAGACTGTGGGAGCATCTGTGTCTTTCATAATTCTAAAAGTTTCTATGCTGGTGTCAGCATTGTCTAGTTGATTCAGGATCTAGGACCACAATTAATTACAGTAAAAATGAAAAAGGAGGCAGTAGAAGCATGACCATTCAGCTTTATTTATGGGGGTTTAAGAATAAAGAACTATTTAACCGTTATCAGCATTTCAACATTCTAATTTTTGGAGCTCCAAACAAAAAATCCAAATTTGAGGTTTTCTCCTTTGTGATGCTTTGCCAAGGCCGTTTTAATCCTTGACTTCAGCTAGACAAATGCATGTTCATTTTGCTTTAGGTAAGATTATTGACTTAGCCTCTGAAAAATTGAATTCCTTTCTAGCTTTTGTAGTGTGTTTTAGGTTGTTGTCCATCTGTACTGTAAAGCACTGTCCCATCAGAATTTGACTGATCCACAGATGGTGTGGCTTCTGTATTTTATTCTTTAGAGAAGATCTGGCCAGGCTTTTTTTTTTTTATTTGATTTTGGGTGAAATCTAGTCTGGCCTTTCTGTTCCTGATGCACCACTGCTTTGCTCCTTCTAGTAAACTCTCTGTTTCTACTTTCACAAAGTGTTATCTGGACTTTGATAATAAGACGGCTTTTTCTGTATAGAGCCTGGCCTGTTGGTGTTACTGAGCTCAACAGTGCATCAGTCCTTTTTTATACATTAAGTGGTGACATTTACCATCAAAATAGATTAGTGTCTGAATCACAGATTTTCTATTCATTATATTTTTCCCCTGTGAATTAATTGATTCAGACTCTTTTTTTGTTTGACAGAGTAAGAATCCAATGCTCTTATTTAACTCTAAACCTCTTTGCTGGCTTTCTTATGCAATAAGATAATCACTGACAATGCCTGCTTCTCTCACGTCATCAACACCTTTTAACTGTGAGATTTATTTCTTCTGTAATAGAATATGGAAGAAACACTGCAGACACTGACTGCTTTGTGCCACATAGATCTAAACTTTATCCCACTTTTTTCAGTGTAGAAGGAGATAGTTAGTTTAAAAAAAACAGCTTAAATTGGCAGACAAATATTGGCCAAGAAATATTTCTGTAAAAGAAAACAACCGCATACAGGTTTGGAACAACATGAATGGGCATAAAATACACATTTTCTTCTCTTTTTTTCTGGTATTTAAACTGTTACATAAGATTCCCAGAGCATTGCACAGTGTCCCAGCTTCTGTAGCATATTCTGTGAAGCAAACCAGAGCCTGTAGTTTATCACTGACTTAAGCTGCCGCTCTTCTGCTTTTCACTAATTAGATCACGTCACATTATTATTATTTTTCTCTCCCCCTGCACATCCAGGATTAGTTTGTTCATCAGAGCCCTGATTGTTCTGTGAAGATAAACCTCTTTTAAACCAGTTAAAAAGGGGAGAATAAAAAGGATCTTCAGTGTCTGGACGGGTTTGCAACACAGCTTGACAGAGCTAGTTATGTAACTGTCATGGAGCTTAGATGTAAAACCGAGGAAAAATAAGGTTTTTCCACATTTGAAGGTCAACCAAATTGCTATAAAAAAGGCCTTTAATAAAATCCAAGCAATTTTACAGCAATGCTTAATCATTATTATGTTCTTTTCAAAGTTTAAGGGATAAGGATTAAGACAATTAACATGTGTTTGATTAGGGATACATATAAAATGTGCAATGCATGAGGCCTCCAGAAATAGTGTTGGAAACCCTATAAGACATTAGGAAATGCAAATGCTATTACATTGTTAAACGTCATTCATTTTTGTATTTCAGAATAAAATATCTAAACGCAATATCGCATGTGCCTGAATGGCCATTTTTGTGCATAAGCAACATTTGACATAGAGGTCCCTAGCCTGTGCTGAAGCTATTTTAACCGTCTTTCGGCAAGCGCTCTTTTCTGTTCATCGTTGCTTGTGATTTGCATATTGGTCTCAACAATGCATGAAAGAGACAGAAGGAAAAGAGATATAAAAAACGCTACCCTGAAGGCTGGGAATGTTCCCTATGTGCAGAGATAAAAGGCAAACAGACATCTCATATCATCTTTTTTTTTATTCGTGCACCATTTGTTCCATTACAGGCTGAAGAAGACTGTCAGATGAGATCTCCTGGCAAATTCAGCCTTTGAGGTGCTGCGCTGTGCTCTCATTAGGGACAATCTAAGCACTGGGCTGCTTTGAAGTCCGTGAGCTGAGAATGAAATAAATGCAGTGGAGATGACGCAGCTACTTCAGTCAAACATTCACAGCATCTGAGCAGAGAACTAATATATTTCCCTGTACCTTCTTCTAGACTTCGTTTGGAAAAAAACAGCAACCGGAAGAAATCAGTTCAAAAACACAGTCTGCCTCTGCATCTTTGACATCAGTGATCAGTTGAGGGCTAAAAGATTCAGCACATATCAAAATCATCTCCTCCTTAATTCGTATATCACCCTACTTGATTACTTTGCAATTATCTGCAGTGTATATGATACCGAACATGATTGTGTATAATTTTGTTTTTATGTAACATATGGTTTTGCAGTAGTATTGTGCCAATCACATATGATAATACTATTTCTCACTTTATCACTCTAATACTTGAGATCTTTCTATTTACTTCATATACTTTCATTATTAGGTTTAAACACTAATGTACACTCATTGGTTGCCATAGTCACTCACTGACCACAACCCAACCTTGTTTATGACCCATAATAACTCATTGGTCATTTCATTCTCCTAGTTATTAGTAGCCATTGTTATTACACAAAACAAAAAGTAACAGACGGCTACTGTTACACATTTGTTACAGACCGAGTCTGTTTCACAGATACTTATGTAACCAGAATATGTGTTGTAGACTTTATACAACATAATTATAAATTAAAGGAAGCAGACATAACTACTTAAAACAAAGTGTATCAAGATTGTACTTGAGTGTAAGTATAGCTGTGTTACAGATTTGTTCTGTAACATATGTGTAACAGTAGCTGTCTATTACATCTACATAATTACAGGCTGTTCCATAACTTAGTTACATGATAAGTGCATTTTATTTCATGTAAGTACAATGACTACTACTAAGTACCTAATTAGGTATTTGCGCTGTATTATGACTCCTTAAAATAAAGTGTTACCGGGGGCACTTTATTAAATAAAGTGTTGCCAAGCGTTTCTATCTTAAAATGACATACAGCAGTCATAGTCTTGGCTATAGACAGTTTGAGAGCTGCCCAGCTATCCTTCTTTAATTACCAATACTTTGTTGAGCCATGTGTTAGTGGGATTGAGTGTTATCAGTATGTTTCCCCAAGATGAATATCTCCTCTAATGAGTCTTGCAGAACCAATCAAACACTTTCAGCTGGTGTTTTTGACAGCAGGTCATGGGAGCCATTAGGGTGATGCCTTATTAGTAAACACAGACAGTTATGGTCCTTGACTTTGCCTTTGCTGAGTATGCTAAATTAGGGTGTTTTTACAGCAATTTGCCAGCAGAAAAAAGACAGACTGTTGCTTAGGGGCTTCATCTAATGCAGGTCGTTCAGAATACAAATTGAAATGGTGGACCACGGTAAGCATAATTTGGGAGTAGTCCATCAGAAAAGTGCCCTGTCAGTAGAAAGAATAGGCCCAGTATTTAAGAAACACTGCAGGTGTAGGTACACCTAATGATTCCATCAGTAAGTGAGAAATAAGGAAGGAAGTGTTGTGTCAGAAAAGTGCAAATAGGTTACCTCACTTTCATCATTAACTTTTCAAAAGGGGGGTGCTCTAGGTAAGATTATTGTCAACAACAGAAAAACAGAGGGCAATAAAGAAAAGCAGCAGACAAAGCTGGTGCCACGACTATTGCATTAGCTAGGCAGATACTGTATACTGTGCACAAGATAGCCTTTTATGGTACCACTTTATTTTATTTTATTTTATAGTGTCCTTGTTACACATTACATGTACTAACTATTATAATAAAAATTAGTCATGCATTTTTGCATGCAAGTAACCCTAAGCCACAACCTAACCATAACTCTAACCATATAGTAAGTACATAGGTTTAATTAATTCTGTTAAATATCAAGGACACATTAAAATAATGTGTAACTCCTTTCACGAACACATAAAACAACCGTAGTGTTCCCTGTACACTGTAAGTGTTACACTGTATCAGGTCTGTCCAGGAACATTTAAGATATGGTTACATTTCATTTTAATGTGTCCTTGTTACAGTGTTATTATACATTTACTTGGTCAGTATATGTATATGCATGATGCAACACTTAATAGTAAGACAAAATCATCATTTGTTTACATGTAAACCCTAGCCCAGTTGCAACTGTTTTTTTTTTTTTTGCATCAATTTTTATATCTTTTCTACAAATGCAAGAGTTTGTGATACTCAACATAGGGCACTCTGCCCATATCAGTGTCTGTGATTGTTCTTGGTTGTGTGAGTGTGTGTACCAGTCTTTCAGTAGTGTCTACGATGTAAAAACTGGGTTTTTTTGTTAGACAAATGACTGCTCCTTGTGATTCCTCTCTTAGAAGCCACATACAAATGCAGACTGTAGTGTTGTTGAGGGACGAGCAGATTGTGCTGCCATGTTGTTTTTCATTTGCTCAATTTTCCGACTCCTGAATCCTTTAATGTTCGGATGGGAGAGAGATGCTGTTTCCTCCCTTCCTACTTTCCAGAGCACACTGCACCTCACTTTTTGCGACTGATAATGTGTGTAAACCCATATTAATATAAATAGATATTAACATGGCCAGTTATCAGACATAAGAGTGTATGTGCATTTCTGTGGTGACTAAATGCTACTTATTAGGCTGCGATGACTGTGTTGGCTGTGGTGACATTGAGATGTGCTACTTCACTGCAGCATGAAAAATAATCCTCAACAAGGAGATATAAAGGATTCTCCACAGGGAGGTTTGAATAATGCAAGGATAGGCCTGGCCACAGACAAACTGATAGGCCCAATCTCTGGACTCGACAACACATAGTGCTTATACTATGAAGGATATCTTGCCTCATGCATGGGGAATCACAATTCTTTGGCTCTTGAGAAGCAGGTTTTCTGTTTCAGGCCAGTATAGTTCTGGATGAGTTAAACACAGATGTAGTTTGCCTTCTGAGTCACATTAAGCCTTGCTTCTGTAGCTGGATAGCTTCACATTACAGCATCCACAAACAATTTAACATGCTCTCATATGAATACGTGCTTCACACAAGCTCTTGATATTGTCTCTGAATTACGAACTACCGGTACTGAGAATTAAACCCACAATCTTTAAGTCTAACTCTCTAACCATTAAGCTACAACTGACAATGGAATTTTGCGAGAAACCGGAGGTAGATTTGTAAATACCTTGGCTTTTCAAATATTGTGAATGCCTGTTCTGCAGCTGTGAGGATATGTCTTTTTTGTCACACCCACAAATCAATGCACAGCTGGATCTTGTCTTGTGTCTTGGGCTCTACAACCACTGGGTGGGTTGAGTCAACACTGGAAATCACCCCCATGTCCTCCGTGCATTTCAGCTCCACTCACATCTTGGTGTTTGGATGTCCTCCGGTTGTGATTCTGTGTTGAAAGCATCGTATCAGTGTGAGGAGACCTAATGGCTTAGTCCTGTTTTATTCTGTATGCTTAATTGGCCTTTAAATTGTCTTTTAACATTCTTTCTATGATTTCCTGGCCCATAGACAGCTGAAGAGCCCTGTGATTTATGGTGAAAAAGCTGCTGCGTGGAATTGCTGTAACAGCAGCCCCTGTATCCAACAGTTTTTCTGCATTCAGTCAAAGATTCCCTACCAATAAACATCTGGGCATGCATGACTGAATTTGTTCCTTGTGATCTAAAAATCCCTTTGATTTAAAGGAAACATGGTGACTCAGTAGTGCTGTTCACCTTGGTTATTAGAATAAAGTTGGTTAATAGAAAGTCCTGACTGCACTGGGATAGTTATTAAAGATCATTTTGATTTTTTTTTATGAAAACTAAAAATAACAATGAAAGAGCAGGTGTGTGCATGTGTTTATAATATGATTTGTGTGTGTGTGTGTGTGTCCCCAGGAGATTATGTAGTTTTGACCGTCTTCTTTGACTTAAGCAGAAGAATGGGTTATTTCACCATCCAGACATATATCCCCTGTACCTTGATCGTTGTTCTGTCCTGGGTTTCATTTTGGATCAACAAGGATGCAGTTCCAGCCAGAACTTCTTTAGGTAAGACTTTCTGTTTACATTCTACATGATAAACAAACTTTGTATTAATAAACACAACTCTTTTTATATACAGTAAATCTATGCTTCCTTCAAACAAATTTACTTTAGAATAAAAAAGTAAGTAAAATTAAAAACAAGAATTAAGTAAATTTTATAAGAACAAATGTGTCTTATTACAATGGCAAATCGGTCATCTTGTCTTACCTGTAAACAGCACTCATCTTATACAGCTGTTCATCTTTCCTGCAGTGACTCCTGACCATCCTAAGTTATCTGCTATTTTGAAACAAAAATATGAATATGAGAGCTAAACTTCTAATTGTTGTTTAATGAATATGAAATTGGATGTAAATGCTGGGCAGTCTACACCAATTTATTGGCAGATGGCACAAACTCTGCCCACCGATGTATCGCATCACTGATGCCACATAATGGAGAGCTCACAGATCAGATTGCTTGTCCTCCTGTTGCTAGCCTCACTTAACCAAACCCTTTCTACCACATACCTACCTCCCTACTCGAGCCAGTAAGCCGTCCGGCCCACAGCACACCTTATTTCTGGAGAGGTAGTCTGCTACTGCCATCTGTGCCCCCATCTTGTGGCCCAACATGAACTTGTAATGCCAGATACCAACAGGTGATCCACACTGTGATGTCCTGCACAAGTTTGGCCTTAGAATTTAATCTAAGTTAGTGGATGCCCTGAAGATCCCAAAATTAAGCATCACAAATGGGTGTAATCAAAAGAGGCAATAAGTACAATAGATGCACCACCAATCAAGGGTTCATTTTAAATTACAACTGGGTACGGGTGATACTACATATATAAATTGATCTTGCAGTTTGGCAAGTGAGCTAGGACAGGGAGAGGTGATCATATTGTGAACATGATGGAACGAATAGCATTTGGAATTCACCTTTGGCCCAGCATCAGCCCCTGCACTCACTGCCATCATCAGTGCAATCAAAGCCTCCTCCTTGCATTGTTTAAGGGTCCTTGCCAGTGAAAGAAGTTCTCTGTTGAGAGCCGTCCAGATGTGGCAGGTCCATGATGTACTAAACACCCATGCCCCACCTACCATGTCCCTGACTTATTTCCAAAGAGGCAATTGACTTCCCAAATAATTCTGGCTAATCTATCCACAAAATTAACATTTGCATGAGGCACAAACCACTACTTAAACTCTATGCTTTTGTTGATGGACAACCAGACAGGTACCAGGGGGCAGTCCACAACATCTTTGTGTACACATCAGCCTCTACCTCCATGACTAGACTACGTTCCTGGAAATGACCCGGATCCACACATTGCTGGAAGGCCAGCCCGGCTTCCCTGTTGCCATAGTGACAGACAGGTGACAATAGTCTGGTAAAGAGAGAGGGTAGCTGGAAAAGGAGAGGTGGAAGCCACCTTTTTCACCCGGGTGGGTTGTTTTGGGAACTGGAGAAGCCTCAAAAGTGTTCATGCCATGCCCCAATTGTGGAAATGGCTGGAGAGGTGAAGCACGAGAAAGGAAGGAGAAAGGGGGCGCATGAAGCGGAGGCACTGGACCAATTTGGCTACATCTCTGGAGGCTCAGCAATCAAATCAGCAGGTGTCACAGACATGCTGGATCATCACAAACTGACAACTGTTGCTCTAGGGTTGGGATCCTCAAATCTGGCTCATGAGATTCACCTTGCTGCAGAGAATAGCTCCAACCAATAAATGTTTTCAGGATCAATAGAATATCAAAGGCAGGTGAGTTTGAGCAAGGTTGGTGTTAAACTGTGCAGGAAAGTGGACCTTGCAAGCCAAATTCAAGGAACCCTGCATTAGGGTGGGGACCACAAGATGACCTGCTTGAGGTTTATACTCCAGCAAGATCTACACGGTTAGCTGTTGAGATGCTACTCTAAACTTCACAATATATGCCAGCCCTCCTTCCAGGCACAGAGGAGTTCAAGAGAGGCTGATCTTGGGTTTGGAAAGTCTGAAGCCCAGGGGGTAGAGACCTTATCCTCAGATCACAACTTTGCAGAAATTCCAACAAATCAGAAGTGGAACTGTTCACTCATGATGTTCCATTTGGTTTTCTGCTCGAGCACTGCTGAGCTCAGATGCACTAGCACAGGATTCATCCAAGGCCAAACCGTACCCAGAAGACTTTTTGCAAATTCTGGAGGAATCTCCTTTCCTTCCAGGAAAGATTTGCTTTCTCTGGCCCAATGCAGGTTTTGGCATCCTCAGCTGAGGATATGAAGGTTTTGACCTGATCTTTGTACAGTGGAAAACGAAACCACAACCATGTATTTGCTATGTAAAAGATAAATGTCACAGATATAACCTCAGCAATCAACATGCAAGATACACTAAAATATCCATGTTCTTATTTAAATATTATTTACTTTGCTCCCCAGGAATCACGACTGTGCTTACCATGACCACTTTGAGTACCATTGCTAGGAAGTCCTTACCCAAAGTCTCGTACGTCACGGCTATGGACCTCTTCGTATCAGTGTGCTTCATCTTTGTTTTTGCCGCTCTGATTGAGTACGGAACGCTCCACTACTTTGTGAGCAACCGCAAGCCCAGCAAAAACAAAGACAAGAAGAAGAAAAATCCTGTGAGTACAGTTCCTTAACTCGACTGCCAATACAACAATATTCTAATGTGTATTAACTACCGCTAGTGTTTTTATTTACTACTAGTATTAGAACTGCAATTGTAGGGTTTTGTTTTTTAGAATCTGGGATTAGCTACTAACATTAAAGTCCATCCAAGGTTGAATCTTCAAAGTACTCCGACTAATAACATTCTTCCACTTGTTAGCAAGCTACCTAGGCAGCATTTCTAGGCTTAGTGTGCTCCCAATGTGAAGCTGATACCTTGCTTTGGTTGAAATTCAAAGAATGAGAATGACATTACTTTGAGTTCAGTGTAAAGAAAAAGGTAGTGTAATATTCACAAAAAAATCTTGTCTGTTTAAATGTGTAAACCTTCCAAAAAGCAGCCAGAAAGTGTCCAGCAGATATGTGAATTATTTGTGCTTGCTACAGCTTTGTGTTGTTAGCGTAGCAATTAAGGCTTTATTGTTAACTCTGTAGGAAGCCACTTTGAGTGCCTCATGTGAGGAAAGCTATTTGCGATGCAGCTAAGTGTGATCGTTGGTTGTTGTCTACGAATAGCGTTTCTAATCGGTCACTAATGAGTTTCCATTACGCCTGAGTAGGTGGTACACAGTGAGACAGCTCACTAGGTTTTGGTACATACTATAAGTGTGCATTCTCGATGCTTTTCCTGTCTCTAAACCGTGTGGTCAGATTTGCCATCGTGGACCACCTCTGTCAAACAGTGTCGCTGAGCAGTGATGTCCTTAATCTAAATCATTTCAGCAGCAGGTCTGAAGTGCAGCCTTAGATTTTCATCTCAGCATTGCGCTCATATCCGTAGCGCGAGGAGGGCTGATCTCAGCAAATGGGGTCGTTCCACTTTTAGATGATTAAAGGGGTGCCAGAAATGTCTTATTTGATTTGGGGGTTGAGAATGTCATGCAGATTAATGAGCAATGATTCAAACCACGTACGATAGTTCGGTTCCCAGTCAAAGGCACGCTCTGAAGTAAAACTCTTCAAATAAAACCACAACAAGCTTTTGCTGAAGAAGCGTTCTGATCTCTGCAGAGTTGAAAAGTACCAGTCTCCCCCTCAGATGATTATGCTCATCTTTTGTTCATTGGTAATGATTGTTTGCCCTTATATGATTAGAGACCTGATTCTTCCGAGCTCTAAATTCTGACAGGGCTTAGTGATTGCATTTTTGATCATATTTGAAACCCATGCACTTTGCAGAGAAGTGTTTTTCTTAGGAATGAGTCTAGTCTGAGTTGTAGGACATGCAGTGAACCTGTTAGTATATGCTGCCTTGCACACCCTTTCTCTCTGTGTCTATGTATATGTGTGAGGTTGCAGTAATTTGTTCTCTTTCCACTTTCAGAGTCTTTTTTGCATTATACTGTATGTCCATTTTTATGTTTTATGTTGTTGTTGGTTTGTTTGTTTTTCAATTTCTAATATTTATTTTGTTTCCTGTGTGGACAAAAGCTCCTGCGGCTCTTTTCCTCAAAGGTATATTGCTCATGTAAAGTTCACTAATCATGCATGTGTCTGCATTCTGCGCTACCACACTGCTCTTGTGTCTGGTCTTTAGATTCACTGCACTAACATCTAGTACGTTTAGCACTGAACCTCCTGTGCTGCGAAAAGCAGTGGGGCACACTCGCCTCTTACTTCTACTTTTAATGCAATACAACAATAGCAATGGCTGAAAAACTTGCATCATTCCTTTAATTAAAAAGTGTCCGTCTTCCTCCTCCTCTGCGTGTTTGAGGCTTTAAACCTGACAGAAATAGTCAGCAGAGCCTTAACAGCTTGAAATAGACAACCACGCTGATTAGCTTAATCCCAATTAAAGAGCATGAGCCTGATGGCTTTGGCAGATTTAGCCATAGTTATCTTTTAAAAGTCAATGTGCATGAGGGCACAGGCCTACATTTAGCTTCTATTAAGGATTAAAAGATAGTTCTCAAGAATTCGGAAAAGAGGAAATTAGATTGATGCGAAATGAACCTCCCAGACTATTCCAGTGGATCTCAACTAGTTTTGCTTCAGGACCATTTTGCCAAATTCACCAAATGCGAGTGTGCACACAATTTTTTTTTAGAATGTTATTCTAAGTAAGTGATTTGTTTTTTTCATTTTACATGTTAACATTAAGCTTATTGTTTTTCCCCCTGCAATCCTTTGAGATGCGCAACCTATTTGTGTCTCACAGCCCACCAGTTGAGAACCACAGTTAAAAACCAAAATAAAATCATAAATAATGTAAGACAGGAGAGGCACTTTCTCTTTGAGGGTTGTCGTATTTCATCCAGTTAAAGCTGCGAATTCCACTGTATTTGTTTCTTTCCACATGGCAGGCTATTTGTGCTCTTGTGCTTTCCAAACGCTTCTGCGAAACCCTTTGAGAAGCGAGTCACGTGACCCGTTTCCGCACAGCCTCAGGTGGCTCTGTCCTAAATGCTACATAATGTGCATCCGGAGAAGCCAGCGTGAACAGCTGGTCGTGCTTCGTTTTTCAAAGGGATTTTAAGCACTCTTCCAGTGCTGGGCAAAATGATTGTGAATCCAGAAATGTGGATATGTCCCAATGATCCTATTCCTCTTGGTTTTGATGGGAAATATTTACATGGAGGTCTCATAACATTTGTGTATTGCTAGTGCATTTTTAGACTTCTTTTTGCTGGCCAAGGTGTAAGACTGAGACTGTATTAATACCTAGTTATTTAGCTGTTCTGTGTCAACACTTAGTACCATGTTAGACAAAGCCATGTGGTCTCACATGGGAAACGTTTGAAGGTTTGATGACCCTCTTGGGTCCCACTTTATATTGAGTGGCCTTAACTACTATGTACTTACATTTAAATTAATCATTTGGTGCAATGTACAAACTTTTTGATTACATGCATGTTTGGACTTATATTAAAAAAATACAAGGGGTACTCAGCACAAACAAAACTGCTTATTTCTGTAATTACATGTAGGTTGTCTTGAGACATTTTCAAACATTAGGCTTTTACCAATTGGCTTTTTTAGTTAGATTTGCGATTACACTGCTGACCCATCTCTTGCACCGTAACCCACCCGTAATCTTCCCTAATCTTCCCCAAGTATTTTGTAATGCCCCCCTAACACTTGAAAAAAAAATTTCACTTCTTTACATTCTTTAGAGCATTCAAAAAAAGAAATAAATAAAATGATATTTCATTCTTAAGTTATGCTATGTCGCATGGACTAAAAATCAAAAAGATATGAATAAATATGCATAGGTAAAAACAACAGATTTTTAAACCACAAATACATGTTTACATTTCAAGTTTTTTAACTTTTTTTTAACTACTTTTTTTAAACAATGTTATAAAATAATAATTTGATATGCAATTTTTTTTTTCTTTTCTTTCTGCAAGATATGTGTAAAATGGCCATAAACAGGCTTTCTAAATTAAATATAAATCTAATTAATGTGTTTTTGGGGCAACATGTTATGAAAAAAGTGTAATAATGGGGGTAATAATCGACCAGTCGATTTTTATAATTAAACATCATATTTCATAGAATATTAAAATATATAATTCCTTTCCCTATTAATTTGTTATGTTTCCCAAAATGCATAATAAACATGCCTTTAGTCCCATGTATGAAATCAACAACCTGTTTTATAACAGAAAGTCATATTTCGATTTGAAACCCCATAATATGTTGATTCATGAGACACAATTTAAAAAATTAGATTTAAATGATAATTACAAAATATTATCATATTTCCATTAGATTGTCACTAAATTAATATTTACATATGGTGAAACATTTAGTATCTCTGAAAAGCCCTGAATGTGTTCTGTACAGGACTTAAAACACGTAGAGTCTCAGAGAAATACACTAAAATACAATGTCTGCAGGGTCTCAGGAGGATACCATATGAACACAATAAGCACATTGCACTTATTTTCTGATGTATGTGCACAGCAGTTAAGGCCACTTAATAAAAAGCAGGACTCATTCGAGTAAGTAAATGATGCAGTTACGCTTTATTTTTGCATGGTGCATAATATACTAGTGTAATATAATCTTTGCACAACAATATAAAACACAGATAAATGTGCCTTGAACAGATATAACGCATACCTAATCTAATAGACTATTTAAGCAAAGACAAACCTGTTTTCCAGCTGACTATTGCAGTTGCACATCATTTAATGCATTCTACCTGCAATATTAGGTGAAAAGTGTCCACAGACAGACGTTTGACCGCAGGCCCTGACAGCTGCTGAAGGTGTCCAGTGTGTTTGATGAGACTGAAGCTGATTTTGTGTTCTCTTCTAAAAGCAGGCCCCCACCGTGGACATCCGCCCGCGTTCGGCTACTGCCATCCAGATGAACAACGCCACCCACATGCAGGAGCGGGACGAGGAGTACGGGTACGAGTGTCTGGACGGCAAGGACTGCACCAGCTTCTTCTGCTGCTTCGAGGACTGTCGCTCAGGAGCGTGGAGACACGGCCGCTTGCACATCCGCGTCGCTAAGATAGACTCTTACGCACGCATTTTCTTTCCTACCGCGTTCGGTCTATTCAATGTAGTTTACTGGTTTTCCTATCTCTATCTTTAAAGTAGTTAGAAAACAATAGGCTGGCCTTTTTTATGTTACAGATTCCAGCAAGACCCTTTCTTGGAAATGTGAACCCACTGAAAACTTTTAAGTTGCATTGTGTTGTTGTTGTTTTTCCAGTCTACGTAAAGTTTCTTTTTTTTTTTTTTTTTTTTTTTGAATGCGCATTTTAGGATTTTATTTTGAGCATTTATGTATTGTGAAATTGTTTTTTTGTGCATAAAGCAAAAGTTGTAGCAAAAAAAAAAGAAAACAAAAAAGCGCAGAAAGGGGCGGTCAGTGAAGAGCTGCATCTGTAAGATTTTTTCCCTAAAGAGTCAGCACTAAAGGGATCTTGGGAAGGTTTTTCGCATGCACGGCTGTCAGGCCCGTGTGAGTTAAAAGCAATCAATCAAACATTAACAAACGTGTCTTTGTATACGCTCTTATTTGCTCTTATTATTTGTGCATTCTCAAGCGCAAATGTAAAAATTTAAGTGTTTGAAATTTCTATGCCATTCGTAACCTTACAGTTTTTCATGTGTGGTCACGGCTGGTAAACGTACGGTCACCTGTACAAATGTTGTAAATAGATGAATACTGTGTAATGTAGTGATACACATCATACTGCATGCACCTTTTAGGCCAAAAATTAGCAAAGTCTTCTATTGTCATCAATTAATAAAAAGCAAAAAAGGGTGAGGAAAGCAGTTCAGGCAATCGTTTCTTGCCGCTATTAGATGTCAGTCATTTATACAGTAAATGCACAAAGATATTGTTACATGTATAAATAAGTACTGTATTCAGTTTTCCGTATCATTTTGGGCCTCCTTTCCATTCTTGGATATATATATACCTTCATTAGTCCTTGCTGGGGTGAGTATTCTCATAATACATACTCTAATCTACCCTATTTAATTTTTACTATTTCTATGATTTCTTTTCTTTAGATATTATTCTATTTCATTTGAACTAAGATGGTTTAAAACTACGTTTACCAGCACCGTTTTAGCTTTTTTCAGAAACATGTAACAGAATGTCGTCGAACAATATGCATTTTTATTTTTGGTCTATGTATTCCTTTATGTAATAAATTGGGCTCAAACGTAGGAGGAGGGTCCCCATTGCACTCAATACTATATGTTTCAGTAGACAAAAACTTATTTCTGTGAATTTAGTAAATAATCTGTAGATGGATATGTTAACGTGTGTGTTACTCCGCTTCACTTTCGTTGCATTTAGCAGATGACATGTATGCATGTAGTAAATATTATCTTTAGCTAGAACATTAACATGCAGACATGGGAAGCAAATGACAAACCATCATAAATACAATGCAACATATGCAAGCACAAGCAACGTTCTGTTTTAATATCCCATCCACTTCAGAAATCTCAACCCAGGGTAGTATCTATGCCTGTGAGTATATAACGATGCTTGGTGTTGCTCGAGTTTTAAAAACCAAGTAAAAAAAACACAGAAGCAAATGCAACTAAAACACTGTGGACAAAAATCGGAGACTTGCCAAAGTAAGATAATCAGACGTATAGATAGTTTTGTTCTCCACTCCTGCAATTAAAATCAAGAAGTGCAACTGTTTGGTAGCAAAACACACCAAATGTTTCTGGTCGCATCAGTAAAACATAATCTAGACCTGTTGGATTTCCGGTCCCTATGCATTAACCTTCCACGAGCATACAGTTTTGCATTTTGTGGCTATGTATGCATCTTGATATTTTTGCATCATACACGTGAGCATGGTTAATTTTCTGATTTGTTTATACTCTGTCCTCTAAGAAATATCAAGTCTGCTATCAGCCCTTTGTGTGCCACCTACACTATAATAATCACAACTCAAACTGTTTGTCCACAGCCCGGAGACATCACCTTCGTCTGTGCACTGTTTGTTATTTACTGTAGGACACTTGGATGTGGTAGCAATAGAAACGGTGTGAATGTGGATCGCTTTGGTGCCAAACTATCAACCATTTTGCTTTCTACCATCGATTTCAGCAAGCTTCCTGTTTCTACACCCAACCCAAATGCTTTATCCATTTCACTTTTATATGAAACGCAAAAGAAAATCGGACATACAGTACCACTAACGCAATGTAGAATTAGCAGTTCAGTGTCAAGCGCAACCTTTAGTGAAATTAAAAGTCCTTTAGTCTGCATTGTATTGTTGATCAATCCAGATAAACGTACTTGCTAAACCTCATTTATATATATTTAATTCCAGACATAAAGTCTCTCTCACCAACCCAGGGCCGATGTTCTAGAGATGTTCATAGAGCTAACCAGCAATTTTGTTCTCTTCACACGATTTATTTATTTATTTATGTAAGACTATTATTTTCTGCCTCATATTACCATATCATCTTGTGTGAAGGAAAAAATGAACGAATTCATTATTATTTACTACAGACCATATAATGAAAATGTGAACAAATATTCCTAGTCTCGATCTCTGAGCTTAAAGTCAGATTAAAATACACTTTTGTTAAAACTATGAATATTGTAGTAATGTTGTATCAGGACTTCATTACTGTCTGTGTGTGTGTGTGTGTGTCTCCGTTTGGTTGCTTACGGACATGCCTCCCACACTTAATGTTTATTTTCAGGAAAAAAGATGCACTTATTTGAGAAAATGTAAGATATGAAAACTTGTTTCCAGAAAATATATCTTCATTTTTAACCCTTTTTTCATCATATAAACCTGAATGGGGATTGTTATATTTGTGCTAAAAACTAGCAAGTTTTAAATTGAGTTTTATTACATTATGCAATTATGCTCATTTAGTACATTTATCTTGTTTTTTCATGTGAAATCTGATCTAAAGTGGTATCTTTTTTCTTTGATTTTGTTAGTTTAGTATAATAATTGTAATTGTAACTGTATCTTCCAAACATGATCTAAATCGTTCAAAGGTTTTATATCGTATATTTTCACTCAAGCGCCAGTTTGGGTTTGCACAGAAAAATATTGGCATGGATAAAGCATTATTAAAGTCTGAATCTGTTCGTCCCCGCAGGGTGATTTCCCATCATCCATGAGATTTGGATTTTTTTTTTTCTTACTCAATTGCACAAATATAATCAAATGTATAAATCTCACAAATTGAACGTGCTTTAGTAACAAATACAACATTTGTGAAGAGCACATGTACATAATAAATGTTGTTAAATACTTTATTGCCTGTGGGAAACACTAAATCATTTACCATGCTTCTATAGCAGTCATGACAAGCTAAAAGATTGAAAATAAGCTCTCAGCTGTTCAGCATATCTATATATTTATTGAGTAGTGTACTAAAAGGACACTGACGATTTCATGTTAGGGTTTGCATTATATTATTATATGTACTGAAATCCTTTTCTTAAAGGAGAAGCACAGAGCTGTTGAATTTTTCAATAAAATATTGCATTTATATGGTGTACGATATATTTCTTAAATGAGAAGAAGCATCAGAGACTATTGTGATTGTATTGAACTATAATATTCATAACGAAGTGCTGTTGGGCAAACGATCAAAAAAGCAAGTGCTGGTCTTTTATTGACACACTGGTCCAGGTTAAGAGACAAAACTGCTTTTTCTGTTTAAATACAGCATATTATTGAATATACAAATGTCAGCGTTATTGTTTCTGACACACGCAACAGGCAGTAAAATCAAATGAAAATTGAGTTACATTTTTGAAGTGATCATGGAAGCAGAGAGTCAGATCATTTGTGCTGGGTAAATTACTGAAAAACTGTAGTCAGACAAATAATAAGGTGCAATAAGGTGCTCGAGGCTGTGATGTATCGTGGGCGTTGTTAGGTCACTGCAACCCCTTCAGCCGTGATTTATTCCCGATACAGCACAGTCTCGAGTACCTTATAGCTTTTAGAAAATGGTTACCACACAATAAAAAATATATGCATTGAAATGTTACTTTTTTGAAGCAAGTTGGTTAAATGCAGTCCTTCCGCTAAAAAAAATAGTTCCTGCCAACAACAGTAAACCTCAAGAGAATGTTCCGAACATGCCTCTCATCTAAAGGAGCTAATACTTATAGATAGATTCATATTCCCTCCACACGTCGGAAACTGTTTAAACAGCCCCGCACATATCTCCGCATGAGAAGCGTTTATTAGACGGGGAAGGGCGTGCTCTCAAAATTAAAGATGAAAGATGCAACATAACGCCAGCAGCGGTCACTCATACTTCAATAAATGAATAAAAGCCAAAGTACATAATAGCTAAAACATAACAGTTTCATGCTGTATTATTGTTGTTTCAGTTGCTAAGGGCTTTGCTCAGTGATACACTGTTGGGTGAAGCGGTCATAGCCGTGCTGTATCGTGAATAAAGCACAGCTGCTGACCAATCAGAATAAAGGAATGGAACTAAACGTTTTATAATATTCATATTCAGAACACACTTGCAAAAACCTATAAATACCTTATCAAGCACCAAGCAAGAAAATACAAACCAATTATACACTTTATGTGTGTAGAAAGATATTTTTCACATAGCTACAAGCATGTTAAACATGGAATTGCATGTGGTTGCCTTGGTAACAAGCAATACTTGCTGGCAAACACTGCTTGATGTTACAAAGTATACAATTGCTGAATGAAGTAGGGCTGCACGATATAGGGAAAAAATTACATAGAGATATATTTTTTTCCTGCAAAATATATTGCGATGTGTACAAATTTATTTATGTTCATCGGCATCCTCCTTTTTGTATCCAAAATAAGGGCTGCACGATAATCATCGCGCAATATGTATTGCGCATCTTGTCAGAGAAGCCAGTTCTGTAATCAGACGTAAATTCCATCAGATGTGTGATCTTACATTGAGCCCATTCACTAGGCAGAGCCGTAAACTTTTATTTAAGTACTTCTGTGATAATATGAATGATTGTAAGACAGAAAAAATACTGTGCTGGAAAAGCTGTTTCTCACCTCAACATGATCTGCACAAGCACAGAATTGAATGTGCCGCTAATCTGTGGGTGTTTAAATCAAGATCTCAAACGATTAACTGGGTAATAACTCACAAACCGTTAATTCTAGAAAAATAAAAGACATGATTGCTGTCTTCATTCTGATCACAGTCAAAAGCTTACATTTAGACTCCACCCATTACAGTAGCAGCCATTTTGAAAAGTAGAGTATTCTGTTTTTTCGCTACTCCTCCTTTTTCTTAAACTTGCCAGACACAATCTTTGGACCGAGCTGCATAGAAATGACTGAAAAGAATTTTTTCACCTACAGGGCAAATAAAAAGTTATGATACAAAATTCGAAACACTGGTACACTTCATCAACAGCTTGAACTGAGGGTCCATGCCAAAGTTGGGAACAGTGCCCCCACTCCAAGTTTGTTCTTGCCCATAATTCCAAAGCGTCCATTTTTCAAATTCTTTTTTTCATGTTTGACCTTCCCGCTCTGCCATACTGCAGCCCTATTGTGGGCTTGATCTCAAGTGAATCTTTACACACAGCGACACATTCAGTGTAAGTCAGCGTGTTCCAGTATTGTTAAAATATTGTCTTTTGTGTTCCACAGAAGAAAGAATGCGTTTGGACGAAATTGTTTTATTTATTTATATATTTATTATTGGGTGGACTATCTCTTTAATTGAATTTATTGAATGCATGATGTGCAAACATCTTCACTACCACTTACAAGCAATTTTCCATTAATAGGCCTTCTCTTATTATGAAAAACAGATGCGGAACCTGGTTTTAGGAGTTCCCAATAACAGGTCGACTCATGCAAGGTCAAAAAAGACTTTCATTTTCATATAATATGCGTTTATTTTTATCTTATTTGCTCAATGACTCTCCACCGATTCAATCAATGAATCATTTTTTCCAAACCCCTCCTTTGTGTGACGCTAATCTGCGGTGATTGATTGATTTCATTTAAAGCAGTGTTTGTGAGCTTTTAACACTCCAAACGAGACTCCTAGTGGTAAAGAATGAAATTACATTTTCTTTCAGACCAACGCGAAAAGACCAACAAGTGGGTGGGAAATATGCTATAATGTGTTATTTTGACATCAACATGAAAAGGCTTTGGACTTGATTTAAAAATGACTCGTTTCATTGATTCAGAGTTGACTCTTTTTTTTTTCAAAGACAGTGGCTGTATCCAAAATCACCCCCTGTACCGTCATTCACTATTCCCTACATTAGTCCACTCATTCAGTTGGTTTGAAGCAGTGAATGACAACGAGTGAGTGAATTCAGACACTGAGTGCACTGCGAGGAAAGCCGCTTTTGCATAGTTTGCTTGATGCTTCATAATCATTTGAAACAGGTATCTCCAGTAATGAGGTTAAAGGATTTATCTTGAATTCTGTCACGGAAATTATTTACAAACCGTAGTTAATCGAATTAATTAAAGTTATACGAATTAAGTAATGCACACACTGCATGAAAGATTATTTTCAAACATCCATAATAGCAGCACTTTCAATCACCTACTTCAAAGACAAAATGCAGGAGAATTCTGATGACCATGACCAATCCTATAAATCAATATAAATGATGTTAACACAGCAGTATCTGATTTGATAACATCCACCCGAGAATCCCGCTCTCATCTAAATGTAGAGTTCTCCCTCCATGTTAAACAGTTTCCCGTACACATTTTTACAGCCTGCTCTATAATTTATCCAAAATGCAGTGACCTTGACTGATTATCACTCGGCTTGCAACACTTTTTGGCACACTGGCTGTTGACTTGAGAAGAATTTTAAAACCCCAGATCTGACTGTCAGCAGCAGCTAATGGAGCAGGATCAGACCACGAGAAGAGGAACACGACTCAACACGCCTGCTGCGGTGATAATCTTAGAACACATGAAGAAAAAACGAACTAATCATTTACTTCATTCAATCATAAAATGATGATTTATGAAAGACAGCCTGACTGCGTGTATTCTCTGGAAGTTTGACCATAATTCTATCACATTGATCAGTGTCATCTTCTGGACTGCTCGCATCCATCGCTGCAGGACATGCTCTGTCTTTCAACAGTATTGGAAACTACAGCAGAAAAACAGTCAGCAAGGTCATTCTGGCCATGTGCAGCAGATGTGCTCCACCAAGTGGATAAAAGCAGTAGTGCTGCTAACTTTACATTCTTCAGAAATCTGACCCTGGACCACAAAACCAGTCAAAACAAAAATCAACTGAATAAAGCTGAATCAATAATCTGGTTTCACGTTATTGTGATGGTCTCTTTAACACATTCTGTTGACTATAAGTAACGTTATATGTTAGTACTCTGCAAAAAAATGGCTTATCTTATGTATTTTTTGTCTTGTTTCTAGTCAAACCATCTATAAATTCTTAAGATATTAACTCGTGATATAAAAATATCTTTCAGTGGGGTAAGTGAAAAATGGCAACGGCAGATCATTTTACTTGTTTTAAGCAAAATGCACTTAATTTAGTTTTTTGTCACCTTGAAGCAAATATCTTAAGTCAGTGGTTTTCAACCTGTGGTGGTATTACAGGGGGGCCGCCAATTATTATTAATAGAAATTGTAATATTGTTAATATCATAAAAAATGTCTAGTTTGCTGATCCGTTATGTATATCAGGGTTAGATAGTTATAGTCAGTAGAATGTCTTCACCATCACAATAAAGAGATATTAATCAGACAGTGTATTAATATTCTAATGACAGTCAAACTTGTAGGCTCGAAGTTCCTTACTGTCAACAGCCCATCCAAATAAAGTGTTTAATAAGCTTTCCATTTATATCTGGTTTGTTAGGATAGGACAATATTTGGCTGAGATATCTGAAAATCTGAAAGGTGCAACAAAAATTCAAAATATTTTAAAAATCTCCTTTATAGTTTTCCAAGTGAAGTTCTTAGCAATGCATACTGAAAAATTACATTTTAATATAGATTTAAGTTCGAACATTTCTAAAACATCTTCATGGAACATGATTTTGACTGAAAACGTATAATTTTGTCTCTTACAATGTATTGTTGTCTATTTCTACAAATATACCTGCTGATACTGAAGACTGCTTCTGTGCTTCAGGATCATAACTTCACTGTGTTGTTATCTTCTGCAAAAGTATGCTTGCCATTAAATTATTTCAACTTCGTGACAAGACTGCACAGCCTGCTTTTGAACTATAGCTATAGTGTAGCTCTTACTGTTATTGGCTTATGTCGGCATGAATTGCCACATGAATGATAACTAATTACATAAGATTGCTTTAATACTTTTTTATCAGTTTTCTAACATGTTTTCTCATGTTTTTTAATCATCCAATCCCAGAAAACACTGGCATCGACCAAAAGCTTGGGGGGAAAAGTTAATCAAAAAATAAAGAACACATAGAACATAAACCAAAATAAGAAATAAAAGAGTTCTCAAAAAAGCATGTGTCCTCTGTGCCATAAACACCTGAAACAACGGTGTTTGTTATTTTAGAGCAGTCAATTCAATTTTATGAAAGAAATCAATTACATTGGTTAGTGGATGCTTGTGGGGGGAAAATCAGACTATCATTTCATTACACTTTTTTTTTCTCAGTAACTGGAGCTCATTGCAAACACATTTATTTTGTAATGAACATGTAACTGAAAATATGCACACATACAAACACAGAAACATACTGTTATTTGCGCACCACAGAATAAAAGCTTCAGTGGATCTTCATCGCTGCTGTAAATATTATACTATTCACTAGATGGCACTGTAGTTACCCTTTCAGTCGAATCACTTCGACGTTACATATGGGAACTCGCCAGAGAGACCAATTTGCCTTTGAGC
>JAUMHG010000069.1:13023828-13047972 GCA_032359395.1 Enteromius anoplus
AAGCTCAAAGGCAAATCGGTCTCTCTGGCGAGTTCCCATATGTAACGTCGAAGTGATTCGACTGAAAGGGTAACATATAACTTAAAATAACCATGATGCAGTCTCCATGCTACAATAATGAAATATTTGTGTCTCCTCCCAAATATTGCTCGCAAGAAATGTTATGTTTATTGACCCCTCCCCCCACTGTCAAATGAAATTTACGCCCATGTGTGTAGGTAGTTGTGTGTGTGTGTTGTAAAAAGCTGTAATAATGGAAAAATTATGTCTTAAAATTTAAATGAACCGAACAAGATTGACTCGAACAAAATGTCAGTAAATGATTCGCAAATGCACAGATTCTTGTTTTCATGTGCAATTTATGATATATTAGTGTAGAACTGACCAGATTTATTTGCAAACTTGTCTTTATTTGTACAAATCGCTGTACAAGCATTCAATCCTGAATGTACACATACTCAAATCGAAAGGTATTTGCGTGTTTGTAATAAGGAGAATGCATTAAATTTATGTAGCACATGGATAATTGTGTGTGCATCTATTAATCATTTTGAGTCTAAAATCATTCTATATTGCCACCCCACGTCATCACCAGCGACAAGTATTTTGACCTGCTGCTTGAAAAAGAAGCAGGAGGGAAGAGAAAGAAAAGGAAAAAAAATAAAAGGATTCATAAAGAAGAGGTGGCAAAGAAGAGGGAAGGAAAAAGACTTACACAGGAGGCCAAACGGTAAAAAAGCAGGTTCCTCCTACTCCAAATAAAGACGGAGAATACTATGTTCTCCGCTGTAGAGTGGTCCCACTTGGCTCAGGAGAAGAGGCCATTGATGAGTGGCTCCAGTGTGACTTGTACCATTTGTGGTTCCTTCAGTCCTTCTACGTCTCGTCAACAAGGTGACTCGTGACTGATGTAGTGGGGTGACTTTTGCATATGATTTAATGTGCAAAGTTACTTGGTAGTACTGACACTTTTCAGTCATTGCTCTTTAAAGTACAATGTTTGTCACCCAACCTTAATTCCAGCTTACTCTCCTTAAGTGGTGCTCTCTTTACCTGCAGGTCATGCTGGGTTTTTCATCGATAGCTGCTGAATGAGGGCATATTCAAACTTACAGCCTTGGTCAGAATGAATACGACCAAAATTTAATTAAGCGGAGTAGACAACAAAAGTACTATCAAACCACTAGGGACAGAGTGGACACTGACACTCCTGGCACCAGTGGGCATAAACAAAATCTAATTTGCTTCGGTATTTGGTTGTACTTCTACTACCCAGTTGGTTCCCCTAAAAGCCTACCCACTGCTACCTGCTGAATGCCCATATTACTAAGGGCCTGTTTACAACTGGTCACATGCATGTTCTCTGATCAGATATAGTTATACAATCATGAAAATCATGTTTTCACAATTCACTTTTATGCTGATGATCCTCATCTTTATATTTCTTCGCATCCAGTTGAAACACACAAAATTGAGAAACTAACAATGCATAGTCAACATAAAAAATTGGATGACGATACATGTCTTAGTGCTAAATAAAAACAAAACAAAACAGAAGTGTTAATTATTGGACATCTTTCATATGAAAGCCATGTTTCTAGTGTGGAATGCGTCATGGTTAAGAGCTGCTGTGACCTTTGTGACGTCAGTGATTGGTGCCGGGCTACGCACATAACCTGCTTCTTCTTCTGGCTGGGTTTTGTTGCTGCTGTTACGTGTTTCAGCTTCATTTTCCATCCGCCTTTGAGAGCAGGAGCACAAAACCGTACAGGGGTGGTCATGGTCGGGGAGGCAGCTGCTAGCTCAGGGAGTCAGCTGACTGCTCACAATATCTATTCTAAAAAAATAAAGTATTCTTTTGTAATTTTGTACACAAGCCTGTGTCTCCTGTTATTTGCAGCTATCTTGTGTAGGGAACACTTGTAGCCTTTTAGAGAATTCCTTGGGTGAAATTCCCAAGGTGGTGTAGTTGGTGTTCTGGTTTAGGTAATTTGGTTCAGGCCTGGTTTTCTTACAGTCAACTCGTTGCCACACTAGCATCTGTAGAACTGCATTCTTCATCACAAAAACATACATTTATGACCTTGAGGTTAGACTATTGTAATGCTTTATTGGGTGGTGGTTGTTCTGCATGCTTGAGTAACAGACTAAAGATTTTTAAATCTTGTTAATTACTCATCAAGCCCTGAATGGCTTAGCTCCTCAGTACTTGAGTGAGCTTTGATCACACCATAGTCCTTCGTTCTCAAAATTTGGTACATTTAATAATACCTAAAATATCATACTCTATTGCGGGCGGCAAATCCTTTTCCTATTTCCTAGCCTGATTTCTCCCATGTTGTTTATTTTTTATTTTTTTTAATCATTTTTTGGGGAGTTTTGGTTCCTTGCTGCTGTTGCATCTGGCTTGCTTAGTCAAGAACCCTTAATTTCTTGTGATAATTGCCAATTTAATGACAAAGATCCTATTTAAAACAATCTGATCTAGACAATGACATTTATCAGGGGTGGCGAACGTCAGTCCTGAAGAGCCGCAGCCCTGCAGAGTTCAGCTCCAACCCTAATTAAAACTCACCTGTCTGTAGCTTCCAAGTAACTGTTCAGACCTTAATTAGCTTGTTCAGGTGTGTTTGATTAGGGTTAAAGCAAAACTCTGCAGGGCTGCGGCTCTCCGGGACTGACGTTCGCCACCCCTGACATATATCTCCATTCAATAATGATATGCCTTCAGTTAAAAATTGTTAGACTCTATAGAGATGTGAAGTTCAGGCCTTACAAGGATTTTAAAAGCTTCTGAATTTGACTTTAGAGACTTCAGGTGGAGTATGATGCATCATATGAAATACAGGGGCGGATTTAGTGAATTTGAGGCCTCAGGCAAATATAGGAATGTGGCCCTACATTTGAACACATTTACTTCAATCAGCCTTGAGGTTCCTTTTTTTGTTGTTGTTGTCAAAGTTGCTGCTGCACAATGGTGCCCCATAGTTATGTTCTACAGTTTTCATACATATTATAATTCTTTCATTAACATTTTTATTTATTAATTTAGCAGACAATTTATTATTTCACGTTGTAGACAACTTAGCAATTGATATACTGTTGAGATATAGAAATATACATTATTATATTACTTATTAAATGTACTGAAACAAACCTGTTTAGGTTACACATAGCCTAATGTGTCCATACTGTTTTCTGATAATAAGATAATGACAACAGCAGTGCTTGCATGTTAAATCAGGCGCAATTAGTAGAAATGTGTACTTCGTTTAGTACTGAGATGTAAATTTGCAGACGCTCCCTAAAGCAGCATAGGTGAATATCAAATTTAAAACTAACTTTACCGCGCTTTGTTAACTGCGGTGCGTTTTCAGAAGTTTTCGTTTTTGAGGGTGGAAAACGCTGGGATGGGCACGTAAAGTTATGCTATTTAAAATGAAAACGCACCTAATATAAGGAACAGTTTTTGGCTGCACAGAGCAGACACAGAGAGAGGAGGGCAGCGGGAAAGATCAAGACACCTCACACTCATGCTGCACTCAGCTTCAGATACATAATATTTTTGTTTGCTACACGCAGGATACACACGAAGCACGTTCAACTCAGACACGCAGACGATCATGGTAATAAACAACGTTACCATTCGCGTGTCCATACTTAATGCGCATCTCTTGAAATCATTTTGGGGCCCCTAAAAAAGCATAAAAGCATGTGGAATGCTGACGGCTTTAGCTCCTTTCATGAAGCGAGTGCCAGCAGGGATGCCGAAAGTGTGGCTATGAGACACAGCGTTTCGTTCCTTCGAGGAACTAGAGTTACATGCATAATCTAGAGATGTTCCTCTCTAGGAATTTATTCATGACGCAGCTGCCATCAGACCCAGCAGTCACTGAAACTGCTTAACAGTGAATGACCGATCTTCTCTTACTCTCATGACTGCTGTGAGGATCGACTCAATCCGAGCAGGTAATTTGTTGATATAATTGAGCATGCAGATGCGCTGGAGTCGCAACGGAGCCAGCGCAGCATCCACGTGAGGGGTGAGAGTTCAAGGCCAAAGGGAAGACTGATATAGTATGAACTTTACTTGTTTTATAACCAGAGCCTGCTTAGGCTCACTCTGTCTACAGTGTGCAGGCCCACAATGAGACACATTTGGCAGCCGATCACCGCTAAATTGTCTATTCGAGGAATCAGTCTCTCGAGACTGATCTCTGGTATACTAAGAGCTGCTAGCATGGTGCCCTGAAGCGGAGGACCAGCAGGGAACGGCCAATCTAGCTGCTCTAGAGACCTCCAGAGGAGGTGGCGAGCTTCATAGCTCCACTACATTTTCTGTTTTCTGCACCCTGGAACACTGGCAGGGTTGGCAGATTGATCACGATCATAGTATGTGAATGGCCACTCTACTTGAAAGCTAAGAACCTATACTCACATCAAACAAGTTTTCAAATATTTCCAACATACATTTTTTGATATTTTAAAGTTATAAAATAACAACAGCTCAAATACACGTTTGGTGTAGATATGTATTTATGTTATTATTTCAATTATACACCTTCCTATCGGTATGGTATGACGATCCATGTTGCATGTTGCCATTTTTCTGTATATCAAATATTGTGTGTCTATAAAAATAAATAAATAAAAACGAGGAAATAATGTTGAGTACAAACCTATGCATATTTTATTAGGAATTAAAAAATAAAACAGATTAGTGCAAATCTGCATCTTGCTATTTTGAACAGCTGTTACCATTCAACTCACCCAATAATTTGAAGTTTCTGTTATTTTCTTTCTGAGTGCCGCTGGTTGACATTGATGAACTGGATGAACTACAACTGTACTTTGCATTTGGGTCAATTTCGATCATGTTTCTTGCCCTGCCCAGGCAGCACTTGTGATAAATAATCTCAATGGGTGCTGGTGATTCATTTAGCAATTATATCCACCAAGGACCCTGGGCCTCAGGTGCTCTTTTTTAAGCTCTCTAGGAAAGATGGTGCTGCACCTTGGACCAGGTTGGAGGTATTTAGGGACTAGTTGAGGTCATCATAGATGTCAAGTAACTCGAAACTCAGCACATGCTCCACTACAGCTCCATTGATGTAACTGGGTGTGTGTGCATTTCTCCTTATCCATCTAGAGTCCACTATGACCACTTTTTTGTTTTCTGTGTGTTTAGTTCCAGATTGTTGGCAGCACACCACAGGGGCTGTACCCTATTCCTGTAGGCTGACTCATCATCATCTGTCATCAGACCTACTGTTCCACAGTGGTGTCATCTGCAAATTTTAAACTGTGTTGGAGCCATAAACAGGAACACACTCATGGGTGAATAAGGAGTACAAAAGAGGGCTCAGTATGCAGCTCTGTGGGTGGTGATAGAGGAGAAGAGGTTCTCACACTTAAGATTTGATCGGAAAATTCCAACATGAGGAGCCAAATTCCACAAAGACATGTGAATAAGGTTGTTAAATGCAGAACTGAAATCAATGAACAGCATTCTCACGTGTGTATTGTGACTGTTCAGGTTCAGGTTATACTATTTAAACTTATTATACTTAAATATATATATACTATAATATATATATTATACTTAACTTAATTATCTTTTTCAGAGATTCAAATGTGTACTTTTCCCAAGGCTTTAATGCCACAAGCCCCAAACTTGGCAGAGCCGTGGCCAATGATGTCCTGAAGTGTGCTATAATTTTTTTTCCAGTCTGATCAGAATTTTTTTGAAATGAAAAATGTCCCATAGACTTACATTGGATGAGAAAAATTGCCCCTCCACCGGTGCAGTTCTCTGACTGGAGGGAGGCGTCTAGCTTAAGATTTCACTTTTACATCGGTTAGAATAACAAATAAATACATAACTTTCAATCACAGGAACAAGCTAAACCAACTTACCTGATTATTAGCAAAGTCACGGCTCATTCAAATTACTGTCTTTCTAGAGAACAGTGTAAAAGATCACAAATCTGTGACTGCGCTGATTGGCGAGTAGTTCGTGCATTTCCGATTTGTTCTTAAGCTCCAGAAATGCTTGGGAAAATGTAATGTTAGCTTGTGTGGACGCTACCGCGCTACTTAATCAATAAAATAGCTTTGCTACTGAAAAGCTATTATATTGGGAAAATAGCGACGCTACCAACACGCTACTGAGAAATGTAGCTAAATTAGTAGCGACTACTTGTAGCGACGCTACTGCCCATCACTGGTGCATTATTACATTCAGCAACAAAACACATCAGTTGCTTTAGGAGTCATGCTTGTCTCTGCATCTCGGACTGATGACGGCTCACTCAGGGCGAGTCTGAGGTAAATTACCAGTCCAGTCTGTGTGACACTGCAGCTTGATTTGAGAAAGGGTAAAATGAAAAGGAGCCAAGATGGCGGCGTTACAGGTGGACGCGTAAGTGCGAGCTGCAAAGGTGAAGAGGTGACTTAGCACCACTTTTTTATTATTTTATTGGCACGAACTACACTCTTACAGCAAACATTTCTTTATGACCTGGTTTATATGTGTTGAATCTAGGAAGAGGGGAAAGCAACCTTCAGCACGAAGCGTACAGTATCTAGGATGAACTTCAGGCAAACTCTCGCTGCTTTGTTTGTGCTGATGTGGGTGTTTACATGCGGCGCTCCGCGTGGATGATTATCGGGGGCATGGTCGCATTAAGAGATAATGAGGGAGATGCCAAAGACTGAACATCCCTATGAATTACTTTATCACATAATATTTGTTTTCGATTAAACTATCTCAGACTCATTGCTTACTGAAGATTGTGCAGACCAACGCAGCAGACAGCACACCCTATTTGTTTTCTTAATTTTCGAAATTCACAAAGTTGTGTTGTTATTATATGTGTGTACAAATTAAAGTAGACCCTTCACAGATTCTATTGATGTATTGCTCTTATATGTACGATCAAAACTCAACTCAGTGAGTAATATAAGTTTTTATTGGCTTCATCAGAAAAAGACACCTCAACCCGCATATATGCGGGAGCGGACTCCAGGGGGTTAAAAGTGTTTAGTTGCTGGCCCCAAAGAAAGTGAACATGCCGAACTAAGTACATCTAGCATCAAAATGCTAACAAAGGAGACGCTTATGGTGTGTGACTTGATTCCGAGCTTTCGTGAGACCGAGACATCGTGCCTGCGTCCGGTTCGGTGTGACTGTTCTCCGTAGACAGGGCAGTTCCAAACAGGAATTCAGCGGCCTCTGTGGCTGGTTCAGAGCAGGACAATAGTTTGGTGGCTTCCGTGGCCGGTTCAGGGCTGGACAACAGTTAAATGGCTTCTATGGCCGGTTCAGGGCCGAATGTAAGTTCAAGGATGGCTTCCAAGCCCGGTACAGTGCCAGGTGAGAGTTCGAGACCGACCTCTTTTGCCAGTACTGGGCAGATCAACAATTTGATGGCCTCCATGGCCATACCGGGGTAAGGCACAGGTCTCAGGGAAATTTCTAGGGTGGTCACAGGCAGGTTAGGGGTTTGTGCAGCCACCAGCGGAACCTCCCGTAGTAGTTTTGTTATCTTATAATTCTTTGCCCCGTTTTTTTTTTAGAAACACTAAATGATACACAAGCACCACCACCAGTTAGTTTCATTAATTTAACATTTAATATTGGGAGCATCCAAGTTTGACATTTTATTTAATAAAACACAAGATAAACAAACTGATACAACTACCAACATTATTCATTAAAAAGGATTAATATTCTAATTCTTCCGAGGCAAAAGAATTGATCATCATCTCTCATCTGTGCTGCAGCTGCTGCCTTGTGCAAATTCAAAGGAGAATCCTTACGTCAGCCATGGTTGTAAAATTCTATTGGCTCTCGCGAACCTGGTTTCACTTACTTGAGAGATTTACCTGTGTGTGACAAACCGTATAATGAGAATGCGATCAGGAGATCGCTAACTATTGAGTAAGAAAATCCATATGTTAATGCTCTGATCTTAAGGTGGCTAGTTTGTGTTAGCGATCAGGAGAAGACTTATTATAAAAATGCCTGCTTATTTACTGAGCCACAGTTTCAGTTTCCTTTGTTTATTGATGTGTTCAAAATAAACATATTTTACTTTGAACTTACCTTGTCCTCTGAGTCCTGTGTTTGAACGTTACAGAAGCTCAGCCCATAACTGCAAATAGATCTGGCTCTTCTCCAAACCCGCGTCCAAGATGGCTGTCTCATAGATGAGTATGTTGAGAAGTCTGTAGAATCTTACCATCTGGTGCCCTGGAGCGAAAACACACTGAAGAGGCTATTTTGGTTGGGGCTGGATGAGGCTCTCATCCAGCAGGTTTCCCTCACCGATAACCCGGGCTCACTCATCCAGCTCATGGACCAGGCCTTATGGCTGGGAGGTTCCACACAAACAGTAGGGTTGATCTCCTATACAGTTCCTAAACCACAGCCGGCAAAACCATTCTCGTTTCCAGTCCCAAGGGGTCAGCCAGTAGAACCGTTCCCGAATCTACATCCAGAGTCCTGGTCAGTAGTGCCAGTTCCCCATCCCAACAACTTGGGAACTAAAATTCTCGACCCTGCCATGCAATCAGTGAGGTCGGCACAAAGTGTGCTGCGATAGCTCAAATTTTGCCAAGGATGCCAATCTCGATCCCCAAAGTTCCAGTCTGTCCGACTCAACCAACAGTGCCTATCCCAGAGTTTCGGCCAATCAAGCCATCCCCAGTCAGGAGAGCCGATCCAGACTCTTTGCATCCAGCCCTCTCATCCTGGCCAGTAGGGCCATTAATCCTAACCCCAGTCCCAGAATTGCAGCCAGTAGAGCCAAACTCAAGGCCAGTTCTGGATTTACGGCCAGGAGAGTTGTTACTGAATCCAGTTCCAGAGTCTTGGCCAGGAGAGCCCATCCAGACTCTTTGCATCCAGCTCTTGCATCCTGGCCAGTAGGGTTAATCCTAACCCCAGTCCCAGAATCGCAGCCAGTAGAGCCAAACCCAAGGCCAGTTCCGGATTTACGGCCAGGAGAGCCGTTATTGAGTCAAGTTCCAGAGTCTCGGTCAGGAGAGACGATCCAGATTCTTTGCATCCAGCCCTTGCATCCTGGCCAGTAGGGTTAATCCTAACCCCAGTCCCAGAATAGCAGCCAGTAGAGCCAAACCCAAGGCCAGTTCCCGAATCCAGCTCCTGAGTTATGTCCAGGAGAGCCGGTCCTGAGTCCCGTTCCTGATTTATGGCTAGGAAAGCCAACCAAGTTCCCAGTTGACTTTGTTCCACAATCACGGCCAGGGGGGCCGATTCCATTCCCCACGGATTCCTGTCTACAGCCTCTAGGCCCAGTTCCAGATTAACAGCCAGAGAAGCTGTCCCTGAATCCTGCTTCCGAATCACGGCCCGTAGAGCCAATCCCCGATCCAGTTTCTGATTCACGGCCAGTGGAACTGTATCCGAGTCCAGATCCCTTCTCTCGGCAAAGAGAGATGATCCCAAGTCCAGTTCCAGAGTCTGCGCTGCAAGAGTGCCTCCCTGAGCACACGCTGCAAGACCGCCTCCCTCCACCTTTTAATTTGAACTTACCTTGTCCTCTGAGTCCTGTGTTTGAGCGTTACAGGCAGCGATGTTATAAAGTGTGAATCAATTAAGTTTTTTCCAAATCGTTTACATAGGCCTAGGTCATTTAGATTGAGCAAATAAATCCTTTCAGTGTTTAATGGGGAAGCAGGAATTATTGGAACATTGGGGTGGATGAAGAAGCATGAATGAATAATATAGTGAGATGTACTTGGTTCAGTTGTACTTTGCTGTTTTAAAGCTGGAAAGGAGATTCACATTTACACTTGCAATAAGTATAAATAAGTAAAGAAAACCTTATTTCTCACAGCGCGTCTTCTTCCAGAAACAAAACGCAGCCGAAGTGAACTTGAAGGAATGTTTTCAAGCAGAGCGCTGTATTTGTTTTCGACATGACTAACTTAATTTTAGAGTAGACATATACAGCGTGTCTGTGAGTCAGGTTTTCGCTGAGTTTCTGTTCATTTTTTTGACGTGTTTTAATCTGAACATAACAGAGACAGCAGAGAACGCACCCTGTTCATTTTTTTATTTATCAAAAGCAGAATGTTTTGTTGATATTGTGAGTGTATTCAAAAAAATACACACTTTACAGATTTAAATGCTGTATTACTCTTATATGTGCGATGTCATGTTCAGCTGGAGATGCCAGTCTGCTGATGGCACTCCAGCTCCAGCAAACTGTTTTATGTCTATTTTCACCCATTGGACTAATTATCTATGAACTCATGTCTCCGCCCCTCTTGTTTGTTGTCAGTGTGTTTCATTGTTTCTCCGCCTTATGTCACATGTATAAATACCTCAGATATTATTTTGTTAGTCGCTCGGATGTACGTCTATTTTCCCTGTTGTCAAGCCATCCGTGTTTTCCTGTGTTTCCAGTGTTTTCCTGTGTCTCTCTGCCTTCCTGGATCTGGACCTAAGCCTGCTCTCGGACTCTCGCTCTTGCCTCGCCCCTCTGGACTCTGTTCGCCTCATTGCCTGACCCTTTGCCACGAACTCAGATTATTCTCTCGCCTCAGCCTTTGATGTACTGTTTGCCGTTGTTTGACTCTGCCCGTTTCGACGCTGTGATTACTCAGTGTGTTCTTTAAAAAAAATTGTTGCTCATGGATCCGAACGCCTTCCTGTGTCTCAATCGTGACAGAATGATGAGCCTACAAGGATCCAGCAACGTTGCATGCCAGCTCTCCGGATCCCATTTTGCCTCCGAAATCTCCCCGTGTAACCGTTTTAACGGCAAATTTTCCACCAGCGATCACGTCACTGGACGAAGCGAGGAAGATCGCTATTATATTTGAGCTAGCGTTCAAAATGGCGGCCGAAGTAGCCGACGCCAATTCAACCTCCGGGATGCCAGTGCCGCTGAAATCCCTCGCAGCTCATAACCCATCAACACGGGTGCCAGCGCCGTAGAAACCCTCCGCGATTTCTCATCCTCTCCATACTCACGTGGAATATGGATCGCCAAGAGGTTCAAAATCAGGATGTATGTAACAGGTCTCAACCCCGTAGCAAGGTACGAGGAGCTGTGTATTGTTCAGTCAGTCCTGGTTCCCCTGCCATTCGAGTTATCCGAGGCCTGTGACCCTAACTCATGGTGGCCTGATCCACCAGACCCAGTCTGTGATCCGGAATCTGAGTGGCCGGATTCGCCAGACCCTGTCCATGATCCAGTTTCATTAAGTTCACCCGAACTCCACAAGACCTTTGAGGCTCCATGGCCTGAACCTCCGTAACTAGTGTGTGGCACGGAGACTCCACAGGGTCCACCAGAGGCTGCACTACCTCTGGAGATGTGGATTTCAGACGCAGAATCCCCAGAGGCCTCAATGGTGGCTGCACAGCCCATGGAGGTCCCCGAATCAGGTTTCAGTTGATCTGGGAGGGCACCTTCCCTGTCGGCACCAGTATTTGGTGGAATGGAAGGGGTACGGTCCGGAGGAGAGGTGTTGGGTTCCTGCTCGGGACATCCTGGACCGCTCGCTCATCGATGAGTTTCTCCATCGCGGCTCTTCTTCCTCTGGTGCCGGGTGGCGCGCCTGGGTGAGGGGGTACTTTCAGGTCTCAGGTATGATTAAATGTTTCAGGGAACATAGTGATACTCAGTCTCTTTAGCGAAGTCGGCAGATGGGCTCAGGTAGGCAGGCAGACACAAGGTTCTGGCAGGCTGGGATAGCAATCTCCGTAAACACAGAAGGACCAGGCAGGCAAAGTATCAGGTATTCTGAGCATTTGTAGGAAATTACCTTGAGCTCAGCCATCGAGTGCATGTCTGAGCTAGATAATATAGTGCGCTGGTGATTGGAGACAGGTGCTAGTACTCATGTGATTGTGATCGGGGGATTGGAGCTTATTTAGGAGTAAGTGACAGTGATGTGATGGTGACTGATCCAAGGACAGGTGTTTTCGAAGATGTGACAATACCATAGAGGTTTTTAATCATGTGTAACAAATATATCAAAAGGAAATATTTAAAATTAATTAAAACTGGTTATAGTTAATGATAAATATTTAGATTAGATTTTAGGATTATCTGTAGCAGAATTAATTTTACAATTACTTGATCTGTCCGTCCACCGAGCAGATAATATAATAATTGATCAATTCTAGGAAAGGTTATTTCCTGGCCAAGGAAGGATAGCTTTCCCACTCTGCAGTACTACCAATAATTTAGAATGTAGCCAAAGGATCAACATTCAGTGACGCCGGATTGTGAGTAGCACACAGAGACAATTGATTGTGAATAAAAGGAATTTCATAAATGAGGCTATAGCTAACATACAACAAAATTAAACAAACATATACCTGCAGGATAAAGGAAAGTAAGGAAAAGAGAGAGAAGAGCAAGAGAATGGCAGTATTTCACATCAATTAACCACAGCCTAATGTGAATCCTCAAAGAATCAAGGTTCACCTTAAAAAGGGGTTCAAGCTTAAACACGCATCTAAATAGTTATGAATGTTACTTGCATTGGTCTTTGTTTCTGCAAACGAGTCCTGATGCGGTAGACACAAGGCCTAGATGATCAACCTTTAGGCATGAGCTGTAGGTTTACCTTTGGTTCCTCGAGATGTAGGAAATAGTCCACAGTGAGTCAACAAAGTTACTTGAAGGTAAAACTGCCAAAAGTTAAACTCAAGAGATAAGTTTAGCAAAGTGTTGAAGAGTGTCTGTCTCAAGAAGAAGGATTTTGAGCCAAGAATAGCCTGGGTTAGGGACTTTTGTTAATTCCCTGACACACCCACCATTTGGGTGGAATGGCCAGTCAAAAGCATGCATTTTTAGCGGGAGAAACTTTCTTTGTCTCCATTTATGGCCCATTGGCATTTTTACTGCGGGTCCCGAGAGTTGTTTGAATGAAAATTATTGTCTATACAAACGCCAAATAGAAAATAAATAAAATAAATTAATGTAATATTTAAATTAAACAACATTATTTTTACAAAAAAAAAAAAAAAATCTTTTTATGTCTCAGTCGTTACAGGTTTTTGGCCTAGAGGAGCTTCGTCAGCTGGTGTTGGGGCTTTCTGGGCCGAAGGGATCAGGGTGGCGCTGCCCTCCTGTGTGGTGCGACGCATAAGAGCAGAGTTCCCTGATTCTCAGGGACGATACGTAGGCTTTAGACCTGCCGACTGAGTCAAGCTGATAGAAGAGCAACTTTGACTGAAACAACCACTCGTTACAACCGAGGTATGCAGCAAAGCATTTGTAAAGTCACAACACGCACAACCTTGAGGCTGATGGGCTACAACAGCAGAAGACCACATTGGGTACCACTCATCTCCACTACAAATAGGAAAAAGAGTCTACAATTTGCACGAGCTCTCCAAAATTGGACAGCTGAAGACTGGAAAAATGTTGCCTGGTCTGATGAGTCTCGATTTCTGTTGAGACATTTAAATGGTAGAGTCAGAATTTGGCGTAAACAGAATGAGAACATGGATCCATCATGCCTTGGTACCACTGTGCAGACTGGTGGTGTAATGGTGTAGGGGATGTTCTCTTGGCACACATTAGGCCCCTTAGTGTCAATTGGGCATTGTTTAAATGCCACGGGCTACCTGAACAACATTTCTAAAGAATGCTTTCAGCACCTTGTTGAATCAATGCCACATTTTTATTTTTTTTCACAATTAATGCATTCCTGAAGGCAAAAGGGGGTCAAACACCGTATTAGTATGGTGTTCTTAATAAGGAACACCAAGGTTAGGTGTTCCTAACCTTTAGGTTGGTGTATATGTATTTTTTTATACAAAGCCACTTATGCAGTTTTTCGCAGTCTTTGCTCAGAGCAATCTTCAGCAGTTTCTTGAAGACTCTTAATAATACAAACAAACAGACTGTTTTTCAGAGATGCACAGAGATACAGTGTGTATTGAACTTAATATTTGCATTTATGTATTGAAATAAATTTAAAAAAAAAAGTTTAATTCATAATGTTTATTTAGGACAACCTTCTCTAATTACAAAAAATAACCAGTCTGTGACACTATGAAGTTACAAAAACCCACCTACACATGCAGGAGCTAATACCTTTTTCTATGTGCCATACATTGAAATACTGCATGATGTTGCCCTCCCGCAGGAATTTTTGTACTTGAGGGTGCCGGTCTGTAACTCTGTGTGCTCTCAAGAGATCAAGGCTCCTCTTCAGACCCTCTTTCTTTATGTTGTTGCTCACTCTGACTTCATTACTCGGATTAAAAAAGAAAGGGCAGAAATAAGCGTGGTTGACAGTGCGTGCCTGTACATTTCCCCCCACCTGTAAGTCGCTTTGGATAAAAGCGTCTGCTAAATGAATAAATGTAAATGTAAATGTAAATGTACATTTACATTGTTATATGGTATATTCACAACATTTTGCAACAGTCTGAATTTTTTGACTCACCTGTACTAGCTACACATCAATAATAATGCTGGTCCTTAGGTACATCACAGAGTAATTGCCATACTTGGCTGAATGATTTTTACAGAGAAATTTATTGTGTTTACTTTTTATTACATTCTGTTTATCCTTTTGTATTATGCTTGTGTATACTTAACTTTCACATTAATCTCTAAACTGTCGTTTCGCATTTACTACCTGGTGAATCAGCCCTCAAGTCACCGCCTAGGACAATGTATTGTTCCTGATTGAGCTGCTGCAACATGCCCTCCTGTGCAGTGTTCCAGCTATGTACAATTGCAGGCTCTATGTATCTCCGGGAATGACTTCCAAAGGTGTTGTAATGGATCATTTTCAGCTGCATAGCCTTGAATATCTAAGGTCAGACAAATAGTAGTCTATTTTTAGTATGGCTTTAGGCATAGTAAGCTAATTTCTTTGTGTCCAGCGTTATTTGAGATATTAAATGCTACAGTAAATTCTAGACTTGACAGGGTAATTCTTACAAACCTACCTTTTGAAGTTTGAAGAATGAGGGACCACTGGCATACACTGCAACAGAAAGTTGAAGGTTCCTTACAGGAGTGCTTCCTAAAATTGGCTGACTATTCCATTTTCTAAAAAAATTCCAGTGTGGGCACTGTTATTCCATCGCGAGGAATTTGCCAGTCGTTCTTCTCTGCACATTGGTAACACAGTGACAAACAGGACATTGCTCAAAGAGCTGCAGCAGGCAGGTAGATTAGCGGGGACTTTAGCTTCAAAAACAAAGTTCAGCCACTTCGTCCTAAGCGGCTCAGATGTCGTTAGTGAATGACGACTGCTGTGTTCACTATTACACTCAACAACTATACACCACACTCGTTCAGGCGACATTTTAATCCAATGTTAAAACAATTGCTGACAGCTTTCTTCTCGGGACGAGTCCTGCTTACTGGCAGCTGGATGCAAGTAACCTACTGTACATTTAAAATTAAATTGTAAGTGAGCGGCTGGACTGTCAGAAGAAAGCAAGGCAGAAGGCAGAAGGCTGAAGTGGGTGGACTCTGGAGGGCGCTCTTGCGGCGCGGACTCTGGAGCTGGAATCGGGATCGGCACTCCAGGCTGTGATCTGGGGGCTGGAATCGGCACTTCCGGCCGTGAACCATGAATTGGATTCGGAAACGGCTCTCCCGGCCGTAATTCAGGGACTGGACTTGGAATAGGCTCTACTGGCTGTGACTCAGGAACTGGATCTGGGATCGGCTCTACTGGCCGTGAATCAGGAACTGGAATCGGGATAGGCGGAATGGGATCCCCAGGGATCAGGTCGGGCATATCGGCCCAAAAATCCAGCTCTGGTCTACTACATCGCAGGCTGGGAACTGCAGAAATCCGGAACCGCTTTTGTGGAGTTGGCACTTGTTGCCCCTAATACTGAGCTGGTCTTGGGAACGGTTTCCACCTTACCGCGAGGCGCGAGCCAGGCAATGGAGGCTGGCCTCCTGGCCGTTGCTCGTGCCAAGCAGGAAGTGGTTTGGGTCCGTTCAAAAGGCGTTGGAGGATTTCCTCTGGGCTGATCATATTTTTGGTTATAGGCTGAGATTTTGTAACGATTAGACTTGACATATGAGATTAATGCAAACAAGGTGAGTTTTATTTTCAACAGTTCGTGACTCAGTAGGCAATGAAGGACGCACAGAGCAACAATCACAGGTGCAAATGGAGAACAGGCTTGGACGTCGAGGCTGGGAACTTCAAGAGACTCAGGTAAGTAAAGTTCATACCTGACGGGCTTTAATAATCTCCGTATCGTCCGTGCACATAGCAGTGGAGTGAGTGAGCAAGGCTTTTTCAAAGTCATCCAAAGAGTCCAACTGGGCAAGAGCAGAGTTTCAGATGAACGAGCAGGTTAGACAAAGGCATATGGTGAATACCTTGATCTCAGCCATCGAGCTGTGAGTGAGCCTCGCTTAAATGCTGGTGCTTGATCGCTTTCAGGTGTGCCCAATCAGACCTCTACTGACAATGTGCGTGCGTGAGTGGCTGATCCAGGATCAGCTTGTGAGGATGGCGTGACACTACCATAAAGCTTTGCTGGATGTTAAGTTTTTATGAAAGAGGGCCACATAAAAAAAAAAGATTTTACACAATCCTGTTAGTGCAGATGCTTTCAGCTTAGAATTGTAGTGCATGTTTTCTAACTAAAGTACATTATTTGTATTATTATAAAAATATATAGGCTAATCTCACCGGGCCTGATCAACCATTCACTTATGGGTTTATCAGCAGCATTATTAATATTTCACTTTTATGTGGCCAACTGGCCGTGCTACAGTATTGTCTTGCACTTAAATCCCCTGCCTGACCTCAACAACCACCCTGAGACAAAATAACAGGATGCAGTCTAGTCACGACCAACCCCAAGACAATTAAACATTCATTAAAACGTTGTTATGATACATGTTTAAGTTAGCCATTGATGTTGTTCTCTTATTTTGATCTTTTTGCCATTTCACTAAAAAAAGACTTTCTAGCCATTTAGAAATAAAATAAACATGTATTGTATGAAACAGATCCTTTCCAGGTATAAACACAACATTGCGATATTCCATTACAACTCTTTACCTCATATGCCTCCTACTGCACTGTACTCATTTTTTCAATGAATAATGTTACCTATTAGCTACCATGAATCAGTCATGCTGTTGAGATTTGCAGGACAAACATAAAGTTAGGAACACTATTTAATACCATTGTGGTTTCTATAGCAAAATATAGGGTTTCCAGAATATGAAGGGTGTAAAATGTCCTCACCCCTTCTGGCAAGATGGAGATCTGGAACCCATATCTGGAAGCCTCAGAAATTTCACCCAAGGCAAACTGGCTAAACTGACTTTCTGGCGTCAGCCTTAATGTCTGTTTATAAAAGACTAGAAGCAGACAGACTGGCTGGAAATATGCAAGCTGTCTTGAGGAATCAATAAGTGTGTCTGGTAAACTAATGAAGTAATTTCATCAGCTACCAAAAAAGATTTGTGAATATATAGCAACTTGCACAAGTCTAAACCATGATTACTTTACGTACGTAATTAAAATAATAATAATAATTAAAGGATTTTAAAACTATCATTCACATGGTGGGCTGTGAAGGTGGGTGTGATTAAGATTAGTCCAAACTCATAGCAAGCACTGGAGGTGTTGAGAAACCTCAATTAGATTCCAAGCAATGCAAAACAATGTGTATTCATATAGATTAATCTTTCTTTTAAATGCAGTCCTGCTGGTAAAGCCAAATACGCTTTTTCCTGGCCGTCAATAGTGAGCCCTTCACAGCCAAAAGGAGTTCCAAGTAAAGCAGAACAAGTATTTTAAAATTACCTTTGCCCTATTGTACATATGGTGCCCTTCAGTAAACTGAAATACAGATTACAGGTTTTTTATTTATTTGTTCTCACCACTGTAAATCGCTTTACACATAAAAAAAAAAATCGTTACTTGTCACACAGTAATCTAGACCTTAAAAAATCTATAACTGTAAAGCTGTGACCCAGACAAATATTAGGGATGCACCAGTTGACCGGCCATAATTGGAACAGGCTATTTTGGCTTATAATGCGCAATCAGCTTTTTTTTTTTGTCTTTTTCTGGCCTTTTTTCAGAAATCCGTCTGAACTTTACATTGTAGGGTGATATCAGGTCAATTGGGACACTTTTTTTTGTTAATCGCTTGGAAAACTAACAAAAACCCATGCATTTCATTTAACTGTGTTCTTATGATTAATAAGGACTGTTTTTAATATTTTTATGTTGAATTGATGTAATAACATATACTTCTTTAGGCCCTACAGGTTTTGAAACATGAGCTGCCCCACAGTTTTTGAGATAAAATGGGCCAGCTGATCAACAAATATAGGCCAGTAAAACTACAAAGTGCAAGAGACATTTCTGATATATATATATATTTATTTAAATTACACTAGAACATACATTTGAATTGCATTACATTTTCTTAAATAATAAAAAAAATAATGATCAATAAAACATGTTACAATAACAATTAGTGTTATGGCAGCAGTTTTAAAGTTACCAGCCAATTACTGCAAAGAATTTCAAACAGATTAGATATAAGCCACTTGAACCTTTCATTGAATTTCATCAATAACAATGAAAAATGTAACAAAAAAAATAAAAATTACATTTGGTGCATGTGTGTGTGCTGTCTGCAAGGAATAGTGAATGTGATGTGAATCACATTAGGCTACTTTACTTTAACAACTATCTCTTCTATAATGTAACTTTAACCCTTTCTCTTTTCAGTGAGTGAGCCCATGTGTGCACAGATATGTTTGTGTGTACACATGCACGCACCTCACTAATATGCACACACACAAAGTTGAGCACAGATAACCACACATCACATACCAGCACATTTAGAAGGTAAATGTGAAAAAGGTATGTCATAAATTCTAAAACACAATATATAAGAATATAAATATTTTTAAAAGGAAAAACATTGGCTGAAAACAATGGTTCATTTTATCTTAACATATTTAGGTAAATTGGGGCTGGTAACTAAAAATAATTTTTCCTCATAAAAATCTGGATTATTTAACAAAAATCAGCATTTTATCTCAGGGAGGCCATCAAGACATGGGACATGAATCATTATTTATAAATGTGGATTTGTTTTTTTATTGATTGATTGTCACAAATGATTGGAGAGAGAAAATCGAATCCATGTGCAGAGTATGTTTAATGAGTAAACTCACAGGAGAACATAACAGGCTGAGGTCGACAACGGCAGACAACAATGTAAAAGGCAAAATCAAGAGTGTTACCAGTAAACAAAGCAGGGTGTCAGGTGATCGACAAACAGAGTCCGGAGGGCAGAGGCGTGAGCGGCAAACGAGAACAAGCAGAAGTCGGCAACAGTAAATCCAGTGTTGGGAAATTTTCCTCTCTTGGAATTTGTATTTTCCACTGCTTGAGGTGTACATGCACAAGTGCAACTGTCAGTTGGTTTGACCTTTAGATGCCCCCATTGTTTCAAAAATTATGCTGTTCTGTGGAAATGACAGTTACAGAGGAGCAAAAAGTACAAAGAGACAGCAAAATACATTTTCCAGCAAAACAACACTTTCTTGATATAAACGTAAAAACCCTGATTCAGTTACTAAGCTAATTTCTCACTACTAAACTACTTTATTGCTAAACTTTATTCAAGCGCAGGAGTTAAACCCATATAAAAATGTAATCCCACACCAGATAATACACAAACAAACAGAGAAACCGCTTACAGAGGTGGTGAGACACACACACAATGATGAGCAATGAGACAGACAAACAGGCTGGTATTTACACAGGTGGTAATGATTGAATAATTGAACCTAACTGGAAACAGCTGTGGAGGAGAGGTGCATTCTGGGGAATGGAGTCCAGTACATGAAATGGGGAGACAGAGACAGACAAACAGGCTGAGAATGCGACATTTATAATCCGTATTATTGAAAAGTAATACTAGATATGCAAGGCCGCTCACCTCAACTTTTTCTGGTGGTCTCATAATGAAGCATCGCCCCTTCCTCATTAACAACCTTAGACCATGAAATTAATTAATTAATGAATTAATGATATCACTATGACAAACAGCATTAATAGAAAAATGGACAGTAAGAAGCTAGTCTCGTGTAGCCAGACCTTCAGACTGGATCACATACTTTAGAGAATCCAACGTTTAATTGATCTTAATAAATGCTTATTGTCACTAATATAAACAAGACAGGGTTTTTTTTCCGCAATTACACGTCTGCGCTTTGTTTCTCGGTGGACCGAAAATAAACGCGACACTCGCGCCCCCCGGAAATCCGCTCAAATTCAACCAATCAGATGATGACTTTGACACTGCTGAAGTGTTTCCAGAAAAGTGTACCGTATGCATCAGATGTTCAGCCAACGCTTCGTGGGCGTGACGTCTGAGGCTGAGACTAGTAAGAAGCAAACAGCCGCTGGTTTACTGGCGAGAAGAGAGAAGTGTTTTCTCACACTGAAATAGTGTCACGCCCTGCACTGTTTTTGTTATTGTTCCCCATGTGCTCCATGTGATCTAGTTTCTGTCTATTGTTGATTTCATTCAGGTGTGTCTTGTTTAATTATCTTCATTGTCTGCCTTTTATACGTTCTCTTGTGTTTAATGTTAAATCGTCCGGTATTAATGTTAAGTTCTCGTGGTTACCCTGTCTTTCTGTTCTCCTGCCATGTGGAATATTGCAACAGGAAGGGGCAGTTGAAGTACGTGGCATGAAGAACTTGTTCAGTGGTTAGTGCCTCCTTAATGGCCTGGAACGCTCTTTCCATTTGCTCTGTTGAGCGAACCTTGTCCGGATGCCCCTTGCTGGTCAGGACTGTAAGGGGGACAGCTATAGAGGAAAAGCTGGGGATAAAACATCGGGAAATAGCCCGCTAACCTCAAGATGGTGTTTGGTAAGTGCAGCAGCGGTGACTTCAGTGGCGGTGCTCAGCGTGACGGCGTCCCCAGGTCGCGGTGACCATAGCCAGTGGAGTTGTTAACACGTCTGCTTGCTATCCATTTGCGTCTTTTATAGTCCTCCGGCCATGACCGATTGGCCCAGGATGATGCGTTCCAGGTGTCGGTGCTTCGTTGCCAGGGCGACGCTGATTCCTTCCCACCACACTACCCAGATACTTTGGCTATTGTTAATGCTAAAACGACAATACAGAAAGAACCTTGTTAGAAGACAAAATTAGGATGACCAACAATAATGATTACATCAATAACAGTATAAAACAACTACAAAAAACAAAGAAAAACATCTTAAAAGGAAAACATCTTAAAGACATAACCCCTCTCCTAATAGCTCTGCATAACACTTCAGAAATCGCAAAGATTTTTTATTCTTTTCGAGATAAAGAGATTTATGAAGTGATGCCAATTAATTTTTGAACAAGGGATAGGATGGGAAACTATTTGCACATTTTTGTTTGTGAATGAAAAATTAAAAAAAATAAATAAATAAATAATTTGTAATATGTTCCAGGGGTTTATTTTTAGTGTTATTCACAAACATTCGGATTCATTTTATTTAAAATTTACACTTTCATTGTAGCACCTAGCCCCACCTTTACCCTAAACCTACCCACTTCTGAACAATATAAAACGCACACAGACAGTATAAGTGCAGTCACAGGTATTTATTGCAAAAAATTACCATAAGCAGTTAAAAAAAGCATTAAAAACAATTTGTGTTGCATTTCAAGTCCTTCTGAAGCCATACGATGTCTTTATGCAAAGAAAAGAGTAAGATACAATACATCTTATTCAAAAGACACTCTCGTCCTGTAGAATGATGTAAATCGATCACCAGACACACAAGAGCCAATAACATTTCACAACAGCAGGACGCGATCGGTCACGAGACCAGAGATGGGCATAAATACATAGAAATGTATTTAAAATACAAAATACAAAATACTGAGTGGAAAAATCTATTTAAATACAAATACAAAATACTGTTTAAAAAATGTATTCAAATACAAATACAAACAGTATTTTGTATTTTGAAAATACACAAAATACATGTGAAATTGGCCATCAAGTGCAGGCATCCCTATTAGGCTGAAAGGTACCTGGACATGTTCTAAATGCAAAACAAAAACATTTAAATGTGTACAACTGATTAGAAGTAATATCTTCCCTTCCCCTGCCCTGCAGGAAAAAAAAAATCTATTTTTCCCCCCAAACATCTTTTATTAACTCAATAACACAAAGTCAATTAAATAACTGATGTAAAATGCTTAAATTTACTAAATTAGCCTGCATAACAGAAATGCTGAATAAAGTAATGGTCCATGTTTCATACATTCGTTAATTAAAAGAAAATGTTTAATGAATAAACAAAAAAAAAAAACTATTTAGTGTTACACAGATTGATGTTTTTTTTTTCTTTTCTTTTTTTTTCTCTCAAATCACATGTTACAAATTCAAATACTGCGTTTAACAGGATTATTTGGTTCTTTTAGTGTGGAGAACAATTATCGAGTTGCCCCACTGATTTACAAAATTATTTAATGAGGCACATTGTCGGCATTCCACTCTGTCACAGCGTTATCTAAATGACCTAGGCCTATATAAACAATTTTTTAAAGTTTAATTGATTCACACTTTATATCATCGCTGCCTGTAACGCTCAAACACAGGACTCAGAGGACAAGGTAAGTTCAAAGTAAAAGGTGGAGGGAGGCGGTCTTGCAGCGCATGCTCAGGGAGGCGCTCTAGCAGCGCAGACTCTGGAACTGGACTTGGGATCATCTCTCTTTGCCACGAGAAGGGATCTGGACTCGGATACAGTTCCACTGGCCGTGAATCAGAAACTGGATCGGGGATTGGCTCTATGGGCCGTGATTCGGAAGCAGGATTCAGGTACAGCTCCTCTGGCCGTAATTGTGGAACTGGGCCTAGAGGCTGTAGACAGGAATCCGTGGGGAATGGAATCGGCCCCCCTGGCCGTGACTGTGGATCGGAGTCAATTACGTCCTACGTCCTAGCCGTAAATCAGAAACGGGACTCAGGACCGGCTCTCCTGGACATAAATCAGGAACGGGACTCAGGACCGGCTCTCCTGGCCATTATTCAGGAACTGGATTCGGGATCGGCCCTCCTGGCTGTGAATTAGGGACCGGAATCGGGAACGGCTCTCCTGGCTGTGACTCAGGGACTGGAATCGGGAACGGCTCTCCTGGCCGAGACTCTGGAACTGGGATCAGCTCTCCAGGCCGAGGCTCTGGAACTGGATTCAGTAATGACTCTCCTGGCCGTAAATCCAGAACTGGCCTTGGGTTTGGCTCTACTGGCTGCTATTCTGGGACTGGGGTTAGGATTAACCCCGCTGGCCAGGATGCAAGGGCTGGATGCAAAGAGTCTGGATCGGCTCTCCTTGCCGAGACTCTGGAACTTGATTCAATAACGACTCTCCTGGCCGTAAAACTGAAATGGCCTTGGATTTGGCTCTACTGGCTGCAATTCTGGGACTGGGGTTAGGATTAACCCTGCTGGCCAGGATGCAAGGGCTGGATGCAAAGAGTCTGGATCGGCTCTCCTGGCCGAGACTCTGGAACTTGATTCAATAACGACTCTCCTGGCCGTAAAACTGAAATGGCCTTGGATTTGGCTCTACTGGCTGCAATTCTGGGACTGGGGTTAGGATTAACCCTACTGGCCAGGATGCAAGGGCTGGATGCAAAGAGTCTGGATCGCCTCTTCTGACTGAAACACTGGGGATGGCTTGATTGGCCGAAACTCTGGGACAGGCACTGTTGGTTGAGACGGACAGACTGGAACTTTGGGGATCAAGATTGGCGTCCTTGGGCGAAATCTGGGCTATTGCAGCGCACTTTGTGCCGACCTCACTGATTGCATGGCAGGGTTGATAATTTTAGTTCCCAAGTTGTTGGGATGGGGAACTGGCACTACTGACAGGGACTCTTGAAGTAGATTCGGAAACAGTTCTACTGGCTGACCCCTTGGAACTGGAAACGTCCTAAACAATGATAATAAAATCTTGGATATACTTTAAAATGCTCTTTTAAAATAATACAAAGTGTGCTGTAACATATTTTAATGCTCAAAAAGGGAATATAGATATTGATATAAATAATTACTATTAATTATGATTAATTGCAATTATTTATATCAGCTGCCAGTAG
>JAUMHG010000069.1:13048072-13063859 GCA_032359395.1 Enteromius anoplus
GTTCAACTGTTCTGGAACAGTGTTGGAAACACAACTTAACACTGATTTCTAGTCGTGTCCTCTTTTGGAAGCACTTTTTCAACGACACACAGCGTCTCCAGACCATGGCGCCCGCAGCAACACTACAGACAGAATAATAGCTCCGCCTTCTTTCTTTGTGGAAACATTTAGATGGAGTTTGAAAATAAACCCACTCTGTGACAGAGAACAGTGGAGGTGTGTTTAAACGTGTCGTTTTTAGCGGGGTGTGGACATGTCATAACCTTTACAAAGAATATCTCTTTGGTTTTAAGACTAGGGATCTTATCTCTGCACTAACAGCCCATAACACTCCACGGAGAAAGAAACACATTTCATCATATGACTCCTTTAAATCCGTTTGTACCTGGCATTCAAATGAAAAACTGCCCCAGTAGTCTCTATGAAACATTTTAAAGACAAATCATCTGCGAACTGTTGTGTAAAGGTCTGCTCTTTCTGTGTTTTCTGCCCCTAAATGACTCTGAATGACTGTTATTCTCTTTTGTGCAGAAGGTACAAGGCTGTAATAAGATGACCTGCTCGTCGTGTCAGAAGTATTTCTGCTGGATCTGTCTGGGAGCTCTCAGCAGAGTGAACCCTTACAGTCACTTCAACAACCCCAACTCACCCTGCTATAACCAGTGAGTGTGATGTTCAGAGAGTCTTACACACATCCCTTACCATCTGCACTCAGTATCATGCTTACTCAACCAGTCAAACGTTTTTTCTTCTGATCACCAAACCTGCATTTATTTGATCCAAAGTAAAAAAAAAAAAAAAAAGAAAGAAATATTTGTACTATTTAAAAAAAAAAACACAAGTATGGAGTATGAAGAATTCTACACAAAGTGTTATACACGAGGCCTCAGGTCTTAAAGCCGTGTATAATAGATTTCTAAAGGTTGAAGGTTAATGGCTTACTGTTTATTTATTTTCTGCTCTAGGTTGTTTCAAGGAATGGCAATGGATGAGGAAGAAGGCTTTGGGAGCGACGAAGATAACTGATCCACTATAAATGAAATGCTTCGATGGACTGTAGAAGCAGATGCTCAAGACCTGATAGAGCAGCATCTCTCCATAGAATTGACCTGTCTTTTTTAGCTAAACATTTTTTAATTTACCCCTTTCAGTTTCACACAATTCAAATTCCAGTTCACAATGTGCATACAATCCTCCTTTCAGATTGTTTTATTTAAAGATTGTAAACATAAGTACATCCGTGCAGAAAATCCTTACAGCAGATGTGTGTGCGACACGGCAGAATATATCTTTAGTTTATAAATCTACTTCCTTGGCTGGAATTGTCTGTTAATAGGATTTATTGTTTATATAGCTGTTGTTAATAATGTACATTACATCTTTTGGATAAATGTCAGATAGTTCAGAAATGCAGGATGGATTTGGCTGCAAAATAAATGTTAATGCTCTTGTGCTTATGCTGTCACATAATAATCAAGGTTTTGTGGCTTATGTGGAGCATGAGAGAAAAGTAACTAGTAGTTTAATTAATACTGTTGCCAGAAAGTAAATGAGCAACTAGTAATGAGTAACATTACATTTGTTCAGTAACTACAGCCCAACACTGCTGGACAGACAATCATGAAGACTAGTTGTTGATAAATAAAGCCTACATACATACAGTACTATTGCCTAATGCCTTATCACTTTTAAGCAAGAGGTGATGCCGACACCACCCTTATAGTTTTTACTGTAGTAAACATGTAGTAACCATCATTTTTGGTATATTGATTATCATTTGTACAACCACAGTTTTACCACAAATACTTTGGTTGAACTATGGTTAGTACAGCAAGACCATGTAGTAACTATGGTTTAACTATACTAACCATGTTTTTTGGTTGAGTGCCTTTGTTTTGTCTCAAGATGCACACCAGGGGCCTGTTCCATAAAACGAGTTTATCAAATAAGCCAGGCTTATCGCAGATAGTCTGACTTATTTGAATACAAATGAACTGGCAATAAGTCAGACTAACTGAAATAAGCCTGGCTCATACTCTAATCTTGGTTTATGGAACAGGCCCCATGGGGCTGTTTCATAAAACAAGTTTACCAAGCAAGCCAGGCTTATTGTTTGGTTTTGAACCAAATCAACTGACAATAAGTCAGACTAACTGAAATAAATCTAGCTTATTTGGTAAACTTGTTTTATGAAACAGGCCCCAGTAATGTTTATTTCTAAGCATGTTTTTAAAAATTACTTGAATGTCTTAATAGAACTATGGCTTAATTCAGTCTTGGGCTAAGCCCTTTCTGTTAAACCAGGCCTAAAGTTTGGTGTCCGTATTTCACAGCATTGACATTATGCCATAAACTTCATTAAACGGTTTAGTCTATTAACATAGCATAGCTTTTTGCTCACATGGTCTGAAGAAGAGTTGAATTAATGGAGATCGGACCAAAGTTCTAGGAGGAGTATGAAAAATGAATTCAAGCAAAAATGGCATAACAGGTATCACAGCTTTCTGCATGAAGAATTTGTCAGGAGCAGTCTGAAGACAACTTAAATGAGACATAAATGCATCATTCATTCGTTCAACTTTAGAGCGTTGTTTTAATGACACATGCCTATGTATTTAATGATATGCCAATGTGTTCATAAAATTTAGCTTTTTAAAGTCAAAATAGCTGCCACAGCTAAATAAAATCACACAGGATTATTACAAGTGATGGCCAAATGAAGGTTTGGATATATAAACTGATATTTCTTAATCTAATATAGTAGATTTTCAAAAAAGAAAAATAAACTTTTGGCAAATATGTGATTTTTTTTTTTTCGAAGGCGTGGCTGGGCAGAGACAGTCAGACCATCTATGGCTCTAAACGCGTCACGTGGTTGGGCGGCGCCGCGAGCGCTCAGACGAACCTTCTGGAAGCGCGCGTGCGAGTCTCTCTTCCGTTAATCTCCGCGTGAAGCTGTGCTCCGGTTCCCAGCAGAATGTCCGCGGTAAAAGCGCTTAACCCGAAGGCGGAGGTGGCTAGGGCTCACGCTGCTCTGGCGGTGAACATCAGCGCCGCTCGAGGGCTCCAGGACGTGCTGAGGAGTAACCTGGGGCCGAAAGGAACGATGAAGATGTGAGTCAGTGTCGTAGCGGCTAGTAGCTGCTTTGTTAGCACGTGTTAGTCAGTGCTAGTCCGCTAACCGGTGAGGTGCTGGTATCATGTGCTCCAGCGATTACTGTCAAATTAACAAATACAGTGTTCAGCAGTGCTCAGAAAATCCGTCTGTTAAGTGCAAGTGTAGGTTTGAGACTGTTATAGACTCACCGGTTGTCAAATAATAGTTAGCATCAGAGCTATCAACTGACTCATCATGACAATACAGCTGCTTTCACATGTCCTGCAGACACATCTTACATGCTCTTATGTAAATGGATACGTAGTTAATAATGCTTATTTTTGTTGTTGTTATTTATCATAACCTTTCTCATCAAATGTCTTGATTGCAGGTTAGTTAGCGATTTTAACACTAGAATGGATGAAGCTAAATACTACAGACATAGATGCATCAAGGGAACTTAATTGTATTTCGTTCAATTATTGATTTAGGTAATACTTTAATTTAGTTGTGTCCTTGTTACACATGTTACAAGTGCTTGCTATTATAATGATAGATTGTGCACAATTACATGCAAGTAACCTGAAGCCAAGCCCTAACCATATAACTGTTAGTAAACATGTAGTTAATGAACATTACTCCCCACATAAATACATTAAATAGAAACTTACTAAAATGGTAATTGTCTAAATGCATTACATCACATGACATTAAAAAAAAAAACAGTTGTAGTGTTTAGGAGCAAATAATAATAAAGTTTTTGTCTCTTGCACAGAATGTGGAAATTGTGAGTGCAACATAAAACAGAACATTTATGATTTGTGCATTTCTTTGCATAGCATTTTAGCAGCGTTTGCTCCTCTTCCTTTTGGTTTAGGCCTTCATCTGTCTTTTTAGTATTAATATTCATGCCATGTGATGTAGTTGTTTGGTGGCGTGTGTTTGCCAAACGAGACACAGATCAGTAACGCCGTGTTTCTGTGGAGTTTTACAATGACTTTAAAGTCCAGAAATTACCTTTCTTATTTTATTCCTGAGTTATTATGAAATGAAAGCACACTGGCTGAAGGTGTAATGTTTTGTTGTTCCTCTCAGGCTTGTGTCTGGTGCAGGAGACATCAAGCTCACCAAAGATGGAAACGTTCTGCTGCATGAGATGGTAAGAGCTGTATTTCTTTTCTTTTTCTTTTTTTTTTTTTGTGGCATTAGCCAGTACTGCAGTAGAGCTGTGACGTATAGATGAGTTTGGATGCAGCAGCTTCTCCAGACTGACTCAGAGTCAGTGTCTCTCAAACCATGTTCCTCTCAGATATTGATTGAGCATGTTTTAGCTCAGTGGTGTTTAATTTATATCTAAATCTGAGCATGATGCAGTGAGGCATCCGTGTTAAGGCAGAGCGAAGCTTGGTGTGGTGTAGAATGTATTGGAGAAGATATCTGTCCAATCTGACATCTTTAAGTAATTAAGGCTTCGCCCAAAATAAAAATCCTAAGGATTTTTGGCATGTAAGGAAGATGTATAATTCTGATCCATACAGCGTATTGTCTATCGCTACACATCTCCCTGTGGTGCTGAAGACTGCTGCTGTGCTCCAGGGTCTCATACAGACACGTGTCTGATTTTAATTGTTTGTTCATACATCAGTAAAACGGTTGCGTCCTGTTTATGGCTCTAAGATGGCATGCCTTCATTGCCGTTCTGATTTGTCTTCAGCAAATCCAGCATCCCACCGCCTCATTGATTGCCAAAGTGGCCACGGCCCAGGATGACATCACCGGAGACGGCACGACCTCCAATGTGCTGATCATCGGAGAGCTCCTCAAGCAGGCAGACCTCTACGTCTCAGAGGTTTACATGCACTCCGTGTGTTTCTCACTCTGCGTTCCTTTTCTTTCCTCTTAAGTTAAGTGTTCTGGCCGTCTGTGCGCAGGGTCTTCACCCCCGGGTGATTGCTGAGGGCTTCGAGGCCGCGAAGGACAAGGCTCTGGAGGTGCTGGAGGAGGTGAAGGTGGTCAAGGAGATGGACAGAGAGACTCTCATCAACGTCGCCCGGACATCCCTCAGGACCAAGGTCCACGTGGAGTTGGCCGATTTACTGACAGAGGTGAGAAACATGGTTTCTAACCTCCAGAAGCTATATGCAAATCTGAAAATACATTTGCTGCTGGATAGATCCTTGTGGTCATTATTTTGGCCTGGTTTCCCTCAGGCGGTAGTGGACGCTGTTCTGGCCATCAGCAAACCCAACGAGCCCATCGACCTCTACATGGTGGAGATCATGGAGATGAAGCACAAAACCGACAGCGATACACAGTAAGATCTTCCCCTCTCCTCCTGTCTGCACTTTTATACATCTTATGAAGATCTTAGGAGTAGTTCACTCTGAAACGATACGCTTTAAATGTTCACAACTGCAGTCACATGAAGTGATTTTGTAATGCTTAGACTGATCAGAGGGTTGGTGCTGGATCATGGAGCCAGACATCCAGACATGAAGAAGCGGGTGGAGGACGCTTTCGTGCTCACTTGCAACGTTTCCTTGGAATACGAGAAAACGTAGGTTTCACTAGTCATCTACTGTTGATTATTGGCTTACTCTGTGAGTCTGATCATAACCGCTGTGTGTGTTTACAGAGAAGTGAACTCTGGGTTCTTCTACAAGAGCGCAGACGAGAGAGACAAGCTGGTGAAGGCAGAGAGGAAGTTCATCGAAGATCGGGTGATGAAAATAATCGAGCTGAAGAATAAAGCGTGTGCCGATAATAAGAAGGGCTTTGTGGTCATCAACCAGAAGGTTAGTGTTTAGACCGTTTTTCTATTTACGTTAGTATTGATCACCATTCTTAGGTTTATCGAGGAGACCTCTTGAATGAAACTTTATTTGTTCTGCATGTATTCATCACAGTTTGACTGTGAAGCTAGTTAAATCGCTTGCGTAAAGCTGAATTGTTTCTTGTGTTCAGGGTATTGATCCGTTCTCTCTGGACGCGCTCGCTAAAGAGGGCATCGTGGCGCTGCGTCGAGCAAAGAGACGAAACATGGAGAGGTAAGGGATAAACGTCTGGTAGAATTGTGACCAAAGCACTTTTTAATGTACCTGGTTGGCTCGAAAACAAAAGATTGCTTGTGTAAGCACGCACATTTCTACCTGAGCAAATTAATTTCAAATAAAGAAAACAGCAAAACAAGTTTAATATATTTTTTGTGCGTTTGTTAAATTTTCTTTATTCTGTTAATTATAAGGGGTGTGAACCTACACTGGTCTCACGGTTCGGTTCGATTACGATTATTATGTCATCGATTCGGTTCAATACAATATCTCGATGCATGACGATGCACTGGATACTCAATTTTCGATTTTAATTCACATGTATTTGATTTTTTTTAATAAACACAAACAGTCAGATATATGAATTAAAACTTTAATTTTAGCTTCTCAATGAAAACACAGTTCTTGAACAAATGTATAAACATGAAATTATAAACCAAAATAGTGTTTAGAGGAGCAATGAGTGTCTGATTGCTCTCTTCTGACATCAGTTATCAGCTTGTGATTTCTCTGGCCAAGACATGATGTTTGACTTTCGGACAGTGGCTCGCTGCGATGGAAGAATGTTGATATTTGGCGGATTTTGGCCAAAAGCCGGGAGAGTGCGGTCACTTTTAGCGCTCGTTGCGATGCCAGATTCACTGTATTCGCGAAGCATTTAACGTGAGGGAATGTTCCGAATTGAGCTGCAGCGATCATCTTTGACACATTATCACATTATACAAGAACTACATCTTTATCTGATACCTGCCATTCCTCGAAAACATGAGACAGTAGCTCTGTTCATAAAAGCCGAAATGTGACCAGGTGTCCGCTTTTAAAGCAGTTGGAGCATTTTTAATTACTCGCACTCGGGATCTGCCTCCCTCAGCCATTGTAATGTACTGCGACAAAGTATGTTATAACCGGTTATGGTCTATTACTGAACCGATACCGAATCATTCTCGTCTGCATCGCGATGCATCGTAGAAACGATTAATTCTGACACCCCAATTAATTATACGTACAAAAAACAATCTAAACAGACAATAGGATTGTTTTGGTTGAGTACCAGTCAAAATCTCAACCTGACAGTTGCACACATTTACAAATAAATCCGACTTCACATGTCTGGAATGTAAAACAAATGGTACTCGACTCCAATATTTTTTGTTAATTAAACAGAATGTATCATGTTCTTAACATTTTGATGACCCCCCAGAATATTTAACTCTATCGTTTATGAAAGAGAAATAGAGAGCCCAGTTATCTAGTGATTTTTCTGTGAAGGGCTTGCAACGTTTTTTTTCTCATTTGTTTGTTTTTATTTTTTACTGTAAGTACAAACTGGCTGAAAAAGTGAAACTCTTGTGAAAGTGTGTTGTTTTCCCGCCAGGCTGACTCTGGCCTGTGGTGGTGTAGCTATGAACTCATTGGACGATCTGACGCCGGACTGTCTGGGTCACGCCGGACTCATGTACGAACACACACTGGTGAGCGCTGGAGTATTCTGAACTCTCACAATGATCCCAATGTTAGTTCGCTTTCGTTTATCTGGCCTTCTGCAATAGGGAGAGGAGAAATACACGTTCATCGAGAAGTGCAGTAACCCTCGATCTGTGACGCTCCTGGTGAAGGGACCCAACAAACACACCCTGACTCAGATCAAAGACGCCGTGAGAGACGGGCTCAGAGCTGTCAAGAACGCCATCGAAGACGGTAGGGAGACTAACATCTCAAGAGTCGGTTAATGACTCAATACCACTGTTAGCTAACTATGCTCATTAGTTACACTGAACTCGATTGGTAACAACAGAATTTGTGACCATAGTTGATTTTGGAAAACACACCCCAGGATGGTTAACGGCTCCGCCCACTGATGTTTTCAGGGTGTTTTCTAAAAGCGTCATTAGCCCACTATGTTATTAACATATTTCAGTGATTCGGTGTTTCCTGAAACCGTAGTTAAAACCAACATTCACAGTCAACTTCACAAACGTGTTTGGTTTCCTGTTACTGAGGCACGTGGGCTAATATAAATATGCTCTTGGGCACAGCTAGCATGCAGTACAATCTATACTTGATTCTCTCTCAGGGTCTGTCGTGGCGGGGGCCGGGGCGTTCGAGGTGGCTGTCGCTGATGCTTTGGTGAAACACAAGCCCAAAGTGAAGGGCCGGGCCCAGCTGGGTGTGCAGGCGTTTGCTGACGCCCTCCTCATCATCCCTAAGGTACTCCCAAACAAATCCTCTTTAAACATGTGTAGATGTGGAATAAATGCAGTCAAACATATTGTCGAGTTAGATTTGAATAAATTAGACATGCTTGTTGAATTAAATCAGTCCAGAATTGTTGTTGTTTTTAAATGGTGTAAAAACACAATTTGGAAAGTAATAAAATAGGTTTCATAGGGCCCTCCACGTATACTCGAGTTGCTTCTGTGAAGGTGTCTTTGAATGACTCTGGTTTCGGTCCTTCTGTAAGGTTCTGGCTCAGAACTCCGGCTATGATCCTCAAGAGACTCTGGTGAAGCTGCAGAGTGAATTCAAGGAGAGCGGAGCGCTGGTGGGAGTGGATCTGAGCACAGGCACGTGACTGAGAGAGAGAGACACTGTTCTCTGGGTTTGATTTTAAGAGTTATTGTGCAGTGTTAAGAGATGAAAACTGTTTAATACTGTAAGATTGCTTGGAGACAGCAGTGTTTGTAAAAGTTAGATTTACCTGCATGTTAAAACTGGTTTGTGTGAATGTCCTCCACCTGTGAAGACAACATCTGTAATCTGTGTGTGTGTGTGCGTGCAGGTGAGCCCATGATAGCTGGAGAGGCCGGGGTCTGGGATAACTACAGTGTGAAGAAGCAGCTGCTTCACTCCTGGTGAGTTCCATAATGTTTCAAATAAACCATATATAATTAAGTTGCTTAAACATTTTAGAGACCAAACCGCATCATGTATGTATACTTCAATACAGAGTACTTTTTTTCATTTTAAAACATGAAATGACGTAGGATGCGACCCACCACCATGAAGCCTTGAGACATTTAAGTCATTAAGTGACAATACATTACATTTACATGACTTACTAAAAAAAAAACAGCATCTTCGTTGTATTTCAAAAGTTGACTACTGTAGTTAATGTCACACACGAGTGCTGTTTTCCTGATTATCAGCATGTGATTGTGAACTGTCTCTTTTGTCTCAGCACTGTCATCGCCAGTAACATCCTCCTGGTGGATGAGATCATGAGAGCCGGCATGTCTTCACTCAAAGGCTGAATGTAGAGCGGAAACCCCTGGGACTCAAGACTTCACTCCCGTACCGTTGTCATTGTATTTATGAGCTAGGAAGCCTGTCTCCTGCAGTCAGCTGGTTTATGTTAGTTGTGTTACAGAAGCACTGAATTACAATACACTTTCTTTGTACCCATTAATGCTTTTGGTGTTCTTGTGTAAGTGTGTGTGTGTGAGAGAGTTCAACATGAGCAAAGTGGGTCAAAACAGCAATACATGTGTGCAAAGACGTGAGTGTAAGACGGGTCACTACAATACAATGAATAAGAGAAATCAAAAATATGAAAGAATCAGTCCTTCCTGCTCTCTATACGGCTCCTCTTAATCTGATTATGTTATCAGGCTCAGCTGTTTTGAGTCTTCAGTTGTTTGGCTGTTAAACCATGCTTTTTGTTTGGGAGAAACCCAATATGGACTGTTTTCCAAGCATTATTTTTCATACTCGTATTTTCTTAAAGTGTGGATGTGATCTGTTAGAGTCACAGATGCTTGGAGACCAGCAGTGACTTCATTGAGTCCCTCTGAAGGTCGATCAGTGAAGGGTTAAGTTCTTCCTCGTCTAGAATGGCCTGAGGTTGAATACATTTTCAGCAAATGTTTATTTCTTTAATGCATACATAAAAAGACAAATACAAAAGATTGTCCAGAGAACAACGGAGTTCTTTAAGAAAATCCTTGCGTTGGTCTTCTAGAAGATGACATCAATCTCATGGCAGTTTGTAACTTTCACGTTTTGGCGTACTGTGACTTTCTCTAATCTGCTTACAGTACATGCTTTCTAAAAATCAAGTATATAATGCACACGGCACAAAATCAGCGCATTGTAAAATACTGTAGTTCTCACAAGATGGAGCTGATCTGGCACAAACAAACACTGGAAACCAGCGGGAATATGTTTGAGATGAAGCACTGCTCAGGCTACAAATCGCCAGCAGCACAGCCATCGCAGAATACGTTTGGAAGCAGTTTGGGATGTCCAGTACGACCCTGTAGTGTTAGGAATGTATGTTCTCTGTAAACATCACCACATGTACAAACAACGCTTAGCTTACATGAGCGTCATTTAAACATTCATTAGAAAGTTTAAAACTAAACTCCCACTTTCATGTGACACACAAATGAATCCTGGGAAGGTGAGACAAGACAAGGAAATACTTCAAATAGGTGACTCTGGAGCACAAAACCAGTCAGAATGGATTTTGAAAGCTGAACACAATCTCTCCATTGATGTCTGGTTTGTAAGGAGATGACAGTATTTGTCTGAGACACAACTATTAGAAAATCTGGAATCTGAGGGAGTAAAAAATCTCCATATTTTAGTGATATTTGTCATCGAATAAAAATGTCTGATTTGGACCCATGTAGTGTATTGCTGTCTATTTCTACAGATATAGCTGTGCTCCAGAGACACATACTTTATTTCTTAGAAATAAAATAAAGTAAAAACAAAGAAGAATCTGAAATCAGGTGCAAAGTGTAAAACCGAGTGGGATTAATGCACATCATTATCTGTTAAAGACGTCACTGTCCTCCATCTTTAATTGTGATTCTAGGGGTGTGTGTTTGTCTCTGGTGGGCTCTCAGAGCTCGCTCTTCTGGGCTCGGAGCTCCTCTGGAGACGTCTGGCAGTCGCAGCGAGCGCTGGCGTCAGACGGCTGAGGAACCGGCTCCATGTCGCGATGAACCGTGGGCCGTGTGCTCTGACGAGCAGAATACATCTGTCAAACACAGCAGAAAGATTATCACTGACCTTTATCAGCACATAATTATGTAAAGATATTTTGTACATTTCTTACTGTAAACATATCCAAACTTTATTTCTGATGAGTAACACGCATGGCTAAGAACTGCATTTAGACAATTTGAAAGATGATTTTCCCAGTATATAAATGCAGACTCTCACCTGAAGCACACTGTAGTAGTAGCAGTAGAGTCTGTGAGGCTGAAGCAGATCTCTGACCAGCGACTGACCGCTCTTCGCCATGGCCTCTGCCTGGGTGTCGTTCTTCTGCATACATCGAACCATGAGCAGGAGTTTTCATCCCTGTCAAACACACATCTATGATGTCAGTCAGTCAGTGTTCGTACCTGAGCCCATCTGATCTTCTGGAGGAGGTCAGACAGGTCTCTCTTCACAGGAACGTAGTGCTCTCCTGCCTTCAGATGTGTGTAAAAGTGTTCGTAGTACGGAGAGTCCTGCTTTAAGACCAAGCTGTCCCCCAGCATCAGGTACGGAAACCTGTAGGCCGCCACCGTCCCGTCCACGTTCACCTGGTATTTGTACTAGAAGACAAGAACAAAGCTTGATGCATTAACTTAATTAACTTCACTTAATTCTATTCTGTTCTCTTAATGCATGTTTTCTCCTTCTGGAGCACCAGTGAGCGTCTGAATCTTCTGTAATTACTGCATATGAGTCCCTCAGCTGTCTTTAGGGTGAAAAGACGAGTCTCAAAATCATCCAATCATTGCTGGAAAGAACTCAAATACACAAAAACGCTGGAAAACCAAAGCATTTGACGGATTTTTTTTAGAAAGAATAGCAGGAAGTTAAACTGTTCAGGCACTCGCAAACGACTATCACTAAACAAACACAGGTGTGGATCATTCAGAGAAACCTTTTGAACCAGGTTATTTTGATAAATCCAACTATTATATCTTTCATGTGAAATATCTTATTCAGGTCAGTGGTATTTCATTTCTGAACAAACCAATGATTCAATGATTAGACCAATGATTAGAAACGAACAAAAAACATTATGGAGGTGGTTCAGTCAAAAAAAAAATTTATTCTGACATCAACTATCCTTATGTTGTTTCAAACATGTCTGACTTTTGTACAACATTAAAGAAGATATTAAAGACTGTTAGGAACAAAACTTACCAATGACTGCTATTGTATGAACCAAAAATACTGAGATGTTTCTCAGATCATTCTCGTTCCTCATGTTGGGCTGTGGTAGCCTAAACATTTATGTTGAATCAAATGAAATACTTCTTTTAAAGCTACTATGTAGAACAAGAATGCTGCTGAATTGTGGGTCATTTCAGTCAAATTTAGTTTGCAACGAATCAGATGAAGTAATACACACATTGTATGTCATTAATTCGACGATGTAAGTGTAATCAACTTACAGCCCTAGTTTTTGTTTGTTTGTTTTTATTAAGTGGAGAACTATCACAGAGTTTAACGCAGCTTTACTGCATCACTCACCTTAAAGAAGTCGAAGAATCCCACCAGTGGTGCTTTTCCCAGGTCTTTCTCCCGGTCGCGAAAGAAGAAATATGCGGTGATTCCCGCGTCGAGCAGCTCTGGATTTTCTTTGGACATCGTGACCAGACGCAGACGCTCCTCTCGACTGTCCCGGCCTCTGAAGAAGGCCTTCTCTGTTTTATCGGACCACACAGGACCTGGAGAACCAGAGAAGAAGTACTGTAATTCCCCTACTGTAGTGTAAAGCAAAAATAATATACCTATGGCTACTAGACATTTTATTGTCTTCAGATTTGTTTGGCTTCCTAAATCAGCAGTGTGAATGTAATTTAGACTGAGACGCTATATCACAAATAAAATGAGGGCCGAGTCCTTTTTAAAGTTTTTTCTGACTTAAGTTTTCTTAAGAGTGTACACTAGATAGAATTAATTAACGTGCAATCGTTCTTCTTCTTTTATCTAGTTATCTCTTATGAATAAATATGGTATCATGCACTTCCTACGGCAGTGTTGCGGTCCGGAAGTTCACCTGTATTGCCCTGGACAGACAGCAGGTCACTGGTGACTCCTCTCATGGCCTCCAGAGACGAGTGTGTGATGTCATACGTGGGGAGGATGATGTCACGCGTGTCTGAGGAGCCGCACCAGGAGAGAATGGGCACGGGGCCGGGTTCATCCCCCGCCTTCCTGTTCTCCATCGGCCAGTCTCCTACGTTAATATAAAACTCCACGTCCGGTAACTTCACCTGACAGACAGAACAATAACATTCAAATATTACCAAAGACCTGGAAAATGAAAATATTCTTCTGAAATAAATAAACCGCATCACTTGAGGTCCCTAATCAAATCATCCAAATATCAAGAAATTCAGCTTCATTTTTTTATTAAACTTTTTACTTTATACAATTGTTACAACAATGTGTTTGAACTTATCTTTGAATGGGAACTGAGAGAGAGACCCCCAGCGTTCATGTTTCTCCTCGTGCTAACAGTCCCTGTCTAGTAAGTCTGGCAGTGAGGAGTGAGAGGGAGGTGGTGTGTCTCACCTTGCGAGCGAGGGACAGCAGCATCTCGTCGGAGAACATCTTGAAGTCGGTGTACTTGCCAAGCGAGCGGCGGTGGAGCTGGTTATTGATGACGGTGTAGTGAACAAGTCCTCCTCGTCTGGAGAAGCGCTGAGGAACCTCCTGAAGGAGGCGCTGCAGGTCGATGGAGGGGAAGGAGATGAAGTCCTCCTGGATCTGAGGCTCGTCTCCAGGACACTCAAGAGTGCTGGTCCAGACTGACCCGTCCCGCTCCGGGCACTCACAGTACTCATGATACACCGGACCTGAAGGAGACACCACAGCTATGATTAGAAACACCAGCATCTGACAACGTCTTAGGGAAAAAAACTGTTCAATTTAATTGTGATTAATTGCATCCAAATTAAAAGTTTTTGTTATATATGCGTGTATATTAATTATTATGTATATATAAACACACACTTACATGTACATATTTATGTTTATATAATTTGTTATATTTAATATACCAATATAACAGTTTTTTCCTTAAATATATACATGTATGCATTTGTATTTATATTTACATAATAAATAAACAAATACATATTATGTAAACAGAAGGGTGGATTAATGTGACAGCACTAATTCAGCTTCATCCATTGTTTTTAAAGAATAAGCATTCATGATGAACTAAAATACATTTTGAGTCTTGTATTTAAATAAAGTTGTAATTACACATTTGTGTCGACGTTGCAATTTAGTTATATATAAAGTATAGTAACTTAACAAGCCAAATCAAACCCCACACTAAGGAAAACTAAGTTTATATTATAGGCCACGTCTGTTAATGTTAGACAAAAATGAATAGATATGAGAAGAAATCTCTTTACCCCTGAGAGTGTACGGTGAGTTTGCCACGGGCTTGTCTTGATACAAGACTTCAATCTTCAGACCCTTGGAGGAGCTTCCATAGAGTCTGTATCTGACCAGCAGAGATCCGTCGCCGCGGTCTAACGGAGCTGGGACGTGAACACGAACATACTCCTTCTCCAGAGACGAGATCTTCACTCTGAACGAGTCTTTCACTAAAACAAACACAAACCACTGAAAACCATCTAAATAAACACCGCGAGAAGGAAATCAACAGTACAGCTACCTTTGATTACTCGGATTTCATCATAAAGATAAAAATATTATATATATTTATTTATTTTTGTTTTATATATATTTATTGATCTCTTAGCTGATCCATCCATATTTTTGGCCTAGAAATTTATTTCCTTGTCCCTAAAATACATTTTGGATTTATTGAATTTTATTTTATTAATTTATTTTTATTTATTTATGTTCTTTAACATTTATATATTTCATTTATTACTTATATATGAGGGTCGAAACTAAATATTTTTAAAAATATATTAAATTGAGCTACACTGTTTACAACAACATATATTTTGCTTATTTTGGTCACAAAAATATATTTCTTTTTTCTGCGCGAAATGTCTATGTCTGATGAGTAATGAGGTGTGTGTTCTCACCGGGGGAGACGCTGATGTTGTGTCCCTGTGAATCCACGCTCTGGATGTAGAAGTATCTGACCGGAAGTACAGCAGCAGAACTCAGTCCAGGACCCCAAACCAAACACTTCCCCGCATCAAGCTCTGCACTCCAGCAAAGCCCCGCATTAAACACGACTACAGCGACGAGCGAGGCGAAGCAAACACAAGGCACACCGGCGAAAGCGTTTCTGATCTTTATATGAGGGATCATTTTCACGGCAGCTCCTGTCGATCAGGCAACAGGAGACTGAAAAACACTAAATTACAGCTAAAGTTCGCTGCAAAACCGCTAATGGTTTATTGACATGATTAATACCGACATGTACTGCTTTTTATAAAGTTGTAGATCGGGACTTGTTGCTTTAAAGTAGAAAACAAGACGTTGAGATGTAATTACGGTGGATTTTGAGTGTGGCGCTGGTGCTGCGGCGCGTCTCAAAAATAAATCCGGCGAGTTTCAAAAAGTATTCAAGAGTTCCGGATCTTCTGTTTCGCATCAGTAGGTCGGAGCTGATTCAAGGGGGGGGTTAAGCTTTTTTTTTTTTTTTTTTTTTTTTTATTAAACATTAAATATATACAAAAAAAAAAAAAAT
>JAUMHG010000069.1:13096051-13125913 GCA_032359395.1 Enteromius anoplus
CGGTTATTATTCGAAAAGAACGAACCTGCAAATGTCTCAACTGACCAATCAGAATCAAGCATTCCAGAGAGCCGTGTTATGAATGGTTATAATTGTGATTTCATAATATGTAGATATGAGTGCAACAGAAAAAAACTTGTGAAAAGATATCTTTCAGCCAATAGTGGAGCTCTGCAGCCATCTACTGGTAACGGCATTTTCCAAAAGATATAAGTCTTACACTTATATTTAATACTCTTGGAGCAATAGATTTTTTGCTGAAATGTAATTTTTTTGTTCTCACAGACAAGCCCTGTTAGTGAGGGAGTTGGCATACAAGCATAATTTCACCCCACAACTATTTTATATGGAATAATAAGGACATAATTTAAGCACAAATCTTTATTCTATCATACATGGTTTAAAGACGGTATTTTTTTTAGTAAGGCCTTTCATTCCCGTGGATACTTGCTGTCATATTTCTGTAAAAATTTGAAATCAAGAGATTTAGCTGTTTCTGACGCACTTCCAAAGAGAATGACGTTACTTTTGAGAAACTGTATCTCTGAGGAAATCAACACGGTTAATCCTCGTGGAAGTGTCTTCATTGAAAGTGTTCATGTTTTAAGACCACACTGTAGTAACAGGATCATAAGAAATGCTCTTTGTTCTGTGTCTTTACCTGCAGCAAGATGTTTTGTAACATCACTTGGGTTAAAGCAAAAGAAGTTATGTATCAGTAACAAAATTAAGAAAGCGTCTTACAGTTGATAGAACTGATCCTGCCAAGCATGTTTAGATCGATTACAAACGTTTAGTGAATTCTGTGGAAACTATTCTGCATCTTTTTTTTTTTTCCATTGTATTAACTCAAGATTATTTGGAAGGATTTGGAAGTCTGTATTAACAGAAAAGTGGAATGATAGCCATTTGTATTGTACAGAACAATATATTATAAATGTGCTGATTTTCTTTTGTAAATTCCAGATACATAAGAAAAAGTGAGCTCAATGTAAACCAAATTTTGCACATTTTATAAATGACTTTAATTGATATGCAAACCTCCTGGAACAAACAAGAAAAAACATAATGCTCTAAATAAAACATTGAAATCTCTGTAATGAAGTCATTTGTCTTACTTTTATTTACGTGTTTATGGCTACAAATGTTTATTTGATTTTGTGAATAAAAAATATAAAAAAGACATGGTTAAAATGTTCATTGGGTTTATATTCTGGGTTCATCCACTTGCCTGTCCAAAGTATGTCTCATCACTAAAGTGTTAATATCCTCACTATATCTTAACATATTATTACTCACTGCAAACCTTGTTAAAATAGCCGTCAGTCAGTGGAGGAAAGCCTTGTTTTGGTGCCGTTCTCATATTTCATATTTTCCCTCAGATCATGATGCTGATGGCGCTCATTTTAATGAATCATGGTGAGAGTGATCATTCATCTTTAAAGAACAAAGATTTTAAAAGTTATAACCATTTAAAAAGTGAATATTTGAACAGGTGGTGGCACTATAGAGTTGCTCCTAGAGACTCCAAAGTTGGTCAGGATTCGTTTGAGAACCAATTTCCATCATTTTCCCATGTTCCATTCACAAAGGAGAACAGTAATGAAGAAAACTAACAGGAACAATAGCAGCTAAGAAATTATAAAAATAAGCAACAACAAAACATCTGAGACGTGAGAAATGCTGGTGTTTGAAGTGCCCTTGGCCTGCGCCGCTCTTCCCACCCTGCACTGCTTATCGAGCAAATCCAGGGGTAAGGTGCTGGGCGGTGATTTGCTGACCAGCTGCTGAGTTGAGTTTTTCTGCTGGAGCCAGGAACCGATTCAGAGCTGAAGAGCTTCAACAATAGAGCTCCGGGCACGTGTGTCAGAGCGTTCACAGCACAGCCTCGGAGACTACACCTCACTCTGAGCCAGACGTCACTCACCATCAAAGCTCAGAACGTCAGCCGCAGTTTACTAAATCACTAACACCGCATTTCAGATCAACAGGCATGCTGAATCTTGAGAAGAAGTTTCAAGTTAAGCAAAGTTAAGTGTCAGAAGCATGTTCAGAGACTTTCAGGAGACACTTGAGCAAAATAATCAAGCTGTATGGTCTGTGTGAATACTGGATTGTGATTGGCTGGAAGGTGTGTGTTCGAACAACTGAAACAATAAGGTCAAAATGTACTTTACTCATGACATTTGGTCCTCAACACCAGGTGCGCGCACACACACACACCCCTGTTTCACTAATTCTTTCAAAAAGTACTCAAACATTGTACTGAAAGAAAGGGTCATGACATCAAATCTAATTTGGCTTGATCTTTCAGCATATAAGAGTGTTTGTACTATTAAAACATCCTGCAAGTTTAATAGCTTAAAAACCTCCTCCTCGTGATAAATAAAGCATGTAAGCTCCAAAAATAGCACATGCCAACAAACAGAGCAAGACATCAACCAATAGTCTTCTTCTCAGCATAGGCCCCGCCCACTTGCATTCAGTCGCTTCATTTTATTCTTCACTTTTACTTTAAAAGAGACAACGCACATTTAATTAACAGAAGTACTCAGGTCCCTTAGTAAATGTTTCAGGTTTAGTCATACAGGCTCTTCTCTAGTTCCTGGCAGGTTGATGGTAAGAACTATATTGTAACCTTTACAATTAATCCATTCGTTTTTAATGAGCCGAAAAGGACACACGTCACAGCTCTGTTTATTAATCAGCACTGGCTACCAATAGCTGCTCATATAATCTTTAAGGCATTGATATTTTCCTACAAAAGCACCTCTGCACCTCTTAACCTGAATTCATTACTTCACACGTACGTGCTTTTGTAGGCGAACAACGCCTTATTGTTCATAAAGAAACACAAAATCACTTTCACAGACTTTTACATGAACTGTTCTCTCCTGGAGGAACAAGCTCAATCAACTTCTCTATTGTATTTTTGTATTTGTTTTCTTTTATTCATTATACAGTTAAAAGCAAAAAGGCCTCTAACACTAGCTTGCTCTAGGATTTTCTAGTTTAACCATTTTCTTTTTATTTATTAAATAGCTAATTAAATAAAAACCTTGCTATACTGCGTTAAGCTATCTTGAAATGATATCAAGTAACAGATGATATTAGGTTTATATTTCAAATGAGATAAAATGCTGATTTTACAGCAGGAAAATTATTGTATCTCTACAGTTTAAACATTTAATAAGCATTGCATATATCTGCAGATTTAATCATATTTTCACAGTTTAAAAACCCACATTTATTAAAAATATTACAGTGAAGATATATATTAGTCCTTTTATCCAATGATCAAAGCCTGGCAGCGGCTGCAGCACAAACCATAAGTAAATGATTGCGTAAAAATGACCCTTTTATAATCAGCACTGCAGTTTTTACATCAAAAACCAAATGCATTTGGCTGAAAACAGATTTGAATTAAGCTAAAAATAGCTTGTCTGTATTAAAGTATTTAAAAAGTAGAAGTGAACTAGATTTTTTTTTTGCATCATAGTAATACCCTCTTCAGGAAAGTAACAAATAACTTATTGTTTGTGATGTTTATACAAATAGTTTTATAGTGACCTGTTTTGTAATTGTTTCTATTTTTGTTCTCTAAATACCTCATTCAAAGAATGCCATTTGGAAAATAAAACCTATTAAGAGATTTTCGCAACAAACTGAGGCGCGGCGCTGCGTGCGCGGACACACGCAGTCTGCAGACCCGTCACGTGACGTCGCGTTTTGGAGTCGCCACGCCCCGCTGCGCGTACGTGCGCGCACACGTTCAACGCGTGGTTCTTTCACATTGCCGTAAGTAGCGAAGCCTAGCCCGAGTTTTTAAAGCTTCCCAGCGTTCTTTTACATGTTTTAACTGCACTCCACCACTCTGCGTCTTAGACTGAAGCCGGCTGGTCTAGGGGTGGAGTGGCGCGCGTCGAGCGGCGATCTTTTGGCAGCACATTGCGGCGGATTTGAGGCGTTTGTTAGCGGAGCAATGGCCACTGAGGTGGAGACTCTCCTACCGAGAAACCCGCTGCTCCAGCAGGAGGAGCAGGAGCGATGCCAGGACGAGAAAGACGAAGGATTCCTGGTGAAGGAGCAAAGCCTCAAACGTGCGAAAGACGAGAGCAACAACCAGGAGAAGGAGAGCCCTGCTCCGGAGGAAGAGGACGCCTCAAAGAATGAGTTTACCGAGGCTCCTCCGCCCAAGGTGAACCCCTGGACGAAGAAGATAAGCGGAGTCAACGGACAAACCCAGCACGGTCAGTATCACCGGATAAATCCCCACAACACCGGGCCTGTGTGTGTGAGGAGCGGACTGATTAACCCTAGTTAGGGCACTAACTTTAGCCTGCAGGCAGCGAGATATGGATCTCTGATGTCATTTGTGACCCTTGACAACAAAACCAGTTGTAAGGGTAACGTAAACGTAAAATTGATATTTATACGTCATCTGAAAACCGAATTGCTATGCTCTCCATTGATGTGTGGTGTGTTAGGATGGGCGATATGTGTCTGAGACAACTGTTTAAAAAAACCTAGAGTATATCCTATAATTATCCCAAAATATTGATAAATGGCACATTTTAAAGTAGTCCAGATGTATTCTCGGCAATGCAAAATTGCGTTTTGGTACAACTTATCAACGGTAGGAAACTAACAAAATGTCTTCATGGAACATGATCTTCATATCCTACAGATTTCGGGATAAAATAGAAATCAATAACGTTGACCCATATTGTTGGCTATTGCTACAAATAGACCCGTGCTGAAGACGGTCTCTGTGTCTGCAGTGATGGTGTTTGTGAGGAACGTTAGTTTCTCCTCAAGAGACACATGACAGAGTTAGCGTTAGCTGCGACAACCTGAGGCCTCGAGTCGGTGATTCGGGGCTTCAGACAGCAGAGCCTTCATATAAGGACGTGCTAATGCACAAAAAAACGATTGTATGATGTTATGACTACATTTCAGACATTGACCGTCTTGTTGTTTTTCGCTAAGGCCGCTTTTCTGAACAAATGGCTATCGGGTTAGCATTAGCATTAGCGGCCTGTTCTGTCTGAGCTCGTCTGACAGGCCAGAACCGATGGGGCTTTATCATCAAAGAGCTGCACAAACCCTTAATTATTAAGCGTTTTAAAATGTCAGACCAGATGGGGTGCGTGTATGTTTATGATATTAAGCTGTATTCGCTCTCTGTGGTTTATGGAAAGACACGTGTGAGATGCACGTGTTTTGTCACGGACTCGCTCGGATTCGAGAAAAATCGGTTCGAATTCGCTTTCCGCTCGGAATGAGCTTCTGTTTGCTTCTGTCGTGCCGGTTTGTGTCTGTCGTGTTGTTTAAGGCACACACGCATGTCTGTTAGCAGTTAGCCTGTGAGCTAACCCGATGAATACCCATCTGAGAGATTGACACAAGTTAAATAACGTTATGCAGGCGGACCTCATTGAGCGCAGTGCTTTATATCAGCAGAAAGTGCTGTGGTGAAGGTCTGGTTGGTAGCGGAGCTCATTGAGCTGCTATCCCAGAGTTCCTGAGCGTGAGGAGGACAACGTGGTTTGTGCCATGTGATCAGAGGCTCTGCGATTCTTTAGAAGCGCTGAAGCCTTCAGATGTAAGATAGTGAGTGTGAAGCAGACTCATGACAACTTCCACGTTTGAATAATTGCTTGGTGTGTCAGTAAATTCAGTGTTGGTTTGCATATGTAATGTTTGTGATGCTTTATATAGCCATGTCTCCCACAGAGGCCGGGGCCCATTCTCATAACAATTATGAGATTTGGAAGTTAAATACAGTATCTGGTATGCTTTGCATGTTTTAAAGGGTAACTCCACCATGAAGTGAACTTTGTTAAGAGGATAATGACAATATTCTTTTTTTTTGTGTGGTGGTGGAGAATCCCTTTAAGAGCTGCAACCCAATAAACATCTTTGTGTAAAGTTCAAAGCTCCTTCTTGTTGTGATGTGTCTCAGTTCACTTTTACACTCACACTGGTGTTTTAGGAAGTCAAACAATAATTAACAAAAAACCCTTTTATATGTTATGATTCTGAACACAGTAATGTGCTACTATTACTCTGCAGCTGCTCTATAAAATGTGACCCTGCACCACAAAGCAGTTTTAAGTTTCAGTCTGAAAGCTGAATAAATCATCTCTCCACTGATGTCTGGTTTGTTACGAGAGGACAATATATTCGACTGAGGTGCAACTATTAGACAATCTGGAATCTGAGGGAGCAAAAACACCTAAATATTGGGAAAATCTCTTTTAAAGTTGACCAAATGAAGTCAATACATATGATATTTACAGGATCAAATTTACAAAACTTCATTGTGTAGAAATACCTGCAAATATAAACAAATCATAATTATATTAATTTTTTCTTACAGGACCCTAGTAAAATTCATATTTCTTTCACTTGCAGTTGAGATCTACAAACGTGTCTCGTTACAGATGCTTTTGGAAATGATGTGAATGTGAAAGTAGTCCGTTTCTTGATGCGCACAGCGTTATTCTGTGTGTTAATGTAATTTCATCTGAAGCAGTGAAGCTGCTGTTGCTCTATACGTTGATCGTGTGGAAGTGTGTGAGTTTTAGGTGTGTGTCAGGCAGCTTTATCAGTGACACACAAGATGTGATGATGACGTAGCAGTCGTTGCGTTTTAATGTTTGTATTTAATTTTATCGCCTGTACAGCTGACCCCACTAGATACAGTGATTCTACCCTGTTCAGAAAAATAAAAGAAAGCAAAACATCATGGTTTACATCAAAACTGAAACCACTGTCACATTCTCTAGAGTGACCGCTATCACCGCTGCACAAGAGAGCTGCATGTTTATGTTTCTAAATGTTTTCAGTGTGGTGGTAATTTCACATTATAATTCTGCGTGCTGTACCTTCACTAATGAATCAATAAACCGTTGTGTGGGTCGAAGCCTGACATACAGCCGTCTAAACCACTTAATCTTAGTTCCTTCTGAACAAAATCGGTCTGTATCAGGCTGAGATTTGACGTCAGCTGAACAAAACCTGCCTTGAGTTCTACTTTGAGTGCTATTAAATCACATTTTTAGAAACTATTTACTAAATGAAGCGTGTTTATTAGGATTATTGTATTATAATTTGAAACCAAACGTAAGCCTTTAACACATTACGTCATTTAAAGAAGCGTGATTATGAGCATTTTTAGACAACATTTTCACCTTTCTGCCCGTGCCGCAAACTCCTGACCCACACGACAGAAACAAATCTGTGCCACTCAAATATCATTAGTTCACCCCGACCAGTAAGGCGTTACGCTACGACTGAATTGAATCACTTCATGCTCTTTCTGTGAATGCTTTGGACCACGTTCACCAGCTCTTTATAGCAGCTTCATCTGAATCATTTACTTGGCCTCACGTCATTCAAAACCTGTTTCTTCCGCTGATCACAAAGACGATATTATGAAGAATGTTGGGAACCAGAGACTTAAGGTTAGCCATAGTCTTCCATAATATACAAACACATACTGTGGAAGTCTATGTCTACCAGTGATCTGATGACATCATGTGTTGATTAGCAATGGATTATAAACATATGTGTGTTACTGTATACAGCAGAGCAGAAAAATTTAATGTGAGAGTCTAATAAATAATCATCTGGATAAACTGAAATGTTCACCTCAGCAGTGTCATTATAAATACACTAACCCTCTAGGGAAAAAAAAAAATTTATTATCATTATTATTACTGTAGAGTGAAATATAAAAAGGAATATTACCACTGTAGTTTTTCACCGTGAAATAAATGGTTTAAAATTGTGTTTTAGGCTGTTTGACAAGCTTGTTTTGGTGAAAAACCTTCAAAATAAAGCATGTCTCAAGTGATTCTGGTTTGTTCATTCTCAAATGAATATAAAAGCATCTCAGACTCCGGTTTAGTGGTTAATAGTGTTAATATTATTTAAAGCTATAATCGGAGCTGGTTTTAATTGTCATGCTCTCTCTTTTGCAGCTGTAGAGCATTCTGGGCCTGCGAAGGTGGTGAAGGCGGGGAACACGAGAATGAGACGCGGCGGGAAGGTGAGTGACGTGCCCAAGACGCATTTAACAGATCAATGACCGAAGAAGCACCATATTACTGGAAAAGGTTTAAGAAAAATATTACGTTAGAGGTTTTTATCAATTCTATTTATTAGATATGCTTTTTGATTCATTTAAACATTTAAGATGGAATCCAAATGAATAAAACATGAAAAAATAAAAAGATTTCTCCCATCCCTAATTTTATTTATTTCTTTTTAAATTCTTGTTAGATTGTTGAATTTAGAAAAACTACGATAAAAAATTAAATCCAGAAAAATGTGTACATTAATAATAAGAGAGCAAATCGTAGTAAATATATGCTGATTCTCTGTTGTAATTATTGGGGCTGGGTATCGAGGTCGATACTTCTTAGGTACAGACCGAGCTGCCCCGAGTATCGAAAAACGTCTCATTGTTCGGTACCCAATTTCGATACCTGAAGGGGTTAATCTCATCCTTCTGCCATTTAAAATGATACAATTGGTAGCGGAAAAGGTGTTGTTCAGGAACCGGTATCAAATTTTACAAAAAAGAAACCCAGCCCCAGCAATAATGAGGCGACGATTACCCTGTAGCTGTAGGAAACAGAGGAAGTGTGTTTAGCTGAAGTGCTGTGAATGTTAGTCTGCTCCTGTGATGAGAACTCGCTCTGTTTCTGAAGGTGGGGGATTTCGGAGATACAAACAACTGGCCGACACCTGGAGAGATCGCCACGAAAGAGGTCCAGGTACGACAGTCTCGTGACATCACCGGTCATTTCATCTGAATGCAGAGTGAAGAAACTCTCCGCTGGAGAAGAGCTGATGTAGTGTGATTTCAGACGGGTTTGTGATCGTTTATCTGTCTGGTTTGATGACCTCGTTAGGTGGTGAAGAAGCCAGTGGTCAAACGAGAGTCCAAAGGAAAGAGGGAAAACGAAGAGAGTAAAGAGAACCTGAAAGCCAAATCAGACGACTCTGGAGAAGAGAAAAACACTGACGAGGAGTCGCAGAAAAATGGACAAAAGAAGCGAGGTGTTTAAAACTTAAATACTTACACTTTTTTTTTTTTTGATGGAATTGTAAATGAATAAACACTTATAGTTAGGGATGTAACAGTTGTGTTTCATGTCTCAGAACGGCTCTGTTCTCATCATACCTGCAAACTTGTTGAGGGAGGTGTTTGGCGGCTAATCTATGCCATAAATAAGCGAGCTCACCACTGATGCTGGGACGCGCGGTAAATCATATCCGCGACAGGAAAACATGTCTACACGCGAGGAAACGGGAGCCCGCGAGCTCGTTTCAAACTCTCGCATGCACGTGACATGTCATCTGCGCGCAATACAAGTGATCATTCCTGCGCTTGACCTTCTATCACCTGCTCGCGCGAACACTATTATTTTTGTCGGTAGTGGGGCGGGGCTTGCTGTTTTAGTTGTAATCTCAAATGTCATTGGTTATTCCCCTTTTCCGGAAGTCAGTATTGGATGCCTTTTATAAGATAATTCATTCACTTGACATGGCATCGGACCATATGTTACTCATTGTTTCATTAGATTGATTTACTTTGTCTTTATTTTAATGTAATTCAATGAATTGTTCGGAGTAGATCTTTACCAGATACCTTATTAATAGACTTTTAAAGACACCCAAACAACTATCAAAAGCAAAAAAAGACAGTTTTTTTTTTATATAGCAGTGTGGGCTTCATATCACCTTCTACTGTACCTTCAATCAGCTTTAAGATGTATTATAACACACACTTCTGATGTTGCAGGAAATAAGCACAAGTGGGTTCCTCTGATGATCGAGGTGAAGTCTGAGGGTCCTCGTGAGCGCTCAGCCTCCAGGAATAACACGCGTCAGTTTGATGCCCATCGAGTTCCTCCTAACGGCAGAAATGACCTGAGAGGTGCCCACACATCCAAACCCGCCACATCTCACCAGAGACCATAACTATACAGATATAGTTCTACAGATCTGTCTCGATATTAAAGAACAGCTCCGCAGCTAGAATGATAAAGGCTCAGATAAACAATATTGTCGGAATCACTTCCAGTATGTTTTTTTACGTTCCAATAATATTTCACGATATTACAGTGTTTCCTGTCTTTTTGATCGCATAAATGCAGGCGTCTTTGTAATCGTTAAAGATCTTCCTGATGTAACTGAGGAGCGTGTCTGTGTGCTCGGGCTCTGCAGAGCTCTCTGAGTGTTTGAGTGTAATGCTCCTCCTACAGCAGTGTGCTGCTTGTGTTTGCAGACTGGCACAGCGGGAAGTACGATCACGAGTTCAGGGACGACCATGACGAGGTGTCGAGCGTGAAGAGCGAGGGAGCGCCGTACAGAAACAGTGTCAGGGGCCGGGGCCGGGGCAGAGGTCGAGGTCGAGGACGGGGCAGAGGAGCCGGCAGAGGTAGAGCGGTCACACTGAGACACAGCCGTCTCTTCCGGAGATCCTTTATATCTGAATCTAGAGCTGCACAGACAGAAATACTGTTATTTGGTCATTTTAGACCCCAAAAAGGTTCATTTTATTACAAATTTTGATACTTGCTGTGCATACTTTTTTTTATTTATTTTTTATCATGGACAAAGGTTAAGTGATCCAGATAAATAATCACACTTATATTGTTGGTGGTTAACTTAGCCAAACAAAATCTTAAATCTAAATCATTTTTTGTGACATCAACCTCAAATTTCAGATGCACTTTTGAATTTTCTTGCAGTTTTAGGCTCAAATAGGTTTTGAAAAATACATATTTCGTACAATTTAAAAATAATTTGGTCACTTTTTTTTTTGTTCTTTTTTTTTCACTGCAGCAATAATTTGTCACGCCTCATCTTTACAAAGAGACCAAAACTCACTCTGTCGTAAATCTTAATCATAAGTCTTCCATAAACATCATTTTGTACTAAAATAGAACACTGTTCATACATTTCATTAAAGTAAACACATCTTCCACATGAACAGCGCTGAGAATGATTGAGTTTGATGATGTAATAAAAGGAGTTGTTTGAGCCGGTCTGTTCTGGTCTCTTCAGGTCATTATGACTACTATGGCTATAAAGGCTATGACGGAAAGGATGGTGCTTGTGGTCAGAAGTTCAACAGCACAGTGACCTACTATTACGACAACATGAGCAGCGCGGAGATGTACGGCGTGGACCAGGACCTGCTGAAGGACTACATCAAGAGACAGATGTGAGTGAATCCCGCTCAACCCTTGAGCCTGGAATACTCCACTTCTCCTGCTTTTCATAGCTTGTTCGGTCTGGAGAAGTGGAAACACGATGCCATAGAAGATCACATGATGTAGATGGTCGCAGACTCTGACTTTGAGCCGGAGATCAGACATCAGCTGGTTTTAGAACACACATGCTGCATCCCTAATTTGTGTACTTGCATGGGATGCACACACTAACGGCTAATACTGCAGAGGACGAGGATTCGAACTATAAATGTGTTATATGATGTTAAACGCAGGAGTTGTGTGTGGTCTTCTCCTCGTGTTGATGGTGTGTTTGTTTCTGCAGCGAGTACTACTTCAGCGTGGACAACCTGGAGAGGGATTTCTTCCTGCGCAGGAAGATGGATCAGGAGGGCTTCCTGCCGGTGGCTCTGATCGCCAGCTTCCACCGAGTCCAGGCGCTCACCACAGACGTCAGCCTCATCTTAGAGGTCAGGTCCTCCGCCTGCTCATAGAGGTCAGATCCTCTGCGTTGAGCCGCCGCCTCTGAACCCGTGACGTTTGCTTCTCTTCCAGGCCCTGAAGGACAGCAAGGTGGTGGAGATCATCGATATGAAGATCCGCTGCAAAGAGGAGCCTGAGAAATGGCCGCTGCCCGGCCTGGCTTTGCCGGACCATTCACAAACAGACTTCTCACAGCTCATCAACTGCCCCGAGTTTGTTCCCAGGAACGTTGTGGAGAAGCAGACAGGTGAGAGCGGGATGTTAATGATATCATCAATATCGCGATAGCACAGCCTTCTCTATATTATGTGGTCACAAACGATGGGTCTTCCAGGCAAAACGGTTAGTATCTGTCGTACAAACTAAAGCACAATATGGTTTAATCTCTTCATTTTTTTTTTTCTGCGTGTTTCAAAGCAAAGCGCACACTTGGTTCAGACGATCAGCTCACGATCTGGCGTTTTCTGCACCTCGGAGTGGCTCCGTTCACACTCAATGAATGCAGTCGACTTGTTTATCGTACGTTTGGAAACACAACAGCCACCAGTTAAGCTTTATTCTCACAGCAGATGATTGCAGCGCTTTACTAGATTCATCGTTCTCCTTTAAAAATAATAGTCTACTGCCATTTCAATCAGAATAAAAGCTTCGAGTATGACCTGCTGACAGCGAGCGGTTTAAAGTCCCCTGAAAGTTCCTGTTAGTATCAACAGGTTAGTCTTAAGCTTAAGCTCCAAACAGTGACACAGTTTGCGTTTAGAAGATATAAGCGGTCCGTCACTTTCGCCAAAACGGGGGTCAATGATTTTTATTTTTTATTTTTTTTTAGGTCACCTCATACTTCAGCTTCTCGTCAAATGCTCTGTAGAATCTGCCCGAGATCGCTCTCTTGTTCAGTGTTAGTAGTCTCTGTACGGTGAATGGCACAGATTCAGGAAGTGTAAATATGCTTTCAATTGGGGCAAATGGGGTCTTGTTTGGCGTCTGACTGGACTTTGTCTCCGGTCCAGAATCAAATGCGCGGGTTGACACGCGTTAAACTCTACACAGCTGCAGCATGATTATGATCACGGTTTTGTTTTAGTAAGAGTTTAATATTGAATCTAGGAGGGTAATCTGTCAGACTGTGGCTGTCTGAGCTCAGCGGCTCTGGTCAGAGCAGATATTAACGCTATTGGCTATTTAAAAAAGGGGCAGGGCTGCTCAGTATGTCCCGCCCTGTCTTCCTGTTTCAGTTGAATTGGCATCAGCACATAGAATAACGCTGTGGCTTCAAGCGCTTCAGGGGACCTTTAAATACAGTCTGAACTCAGCATATCTCTCTCAAGTGCAGAAATTAGGATATTACTGTAGTGTAAAGCAAAAGTAATATACCTATGAAATTATTTCTTTTACAGTGCAGTTGTTTAACAATGTATAGCTACTAGTCGTTATATTGTATTGTCTTCCTTCCCAAAGCACCAGTGTGAATTTAGTTGAGTCCTCTTTTAAAAGTTTAGTTACAGGTCAGTTCACTCCTTGGTTTCGAAACATGGGTTTGAGCTCTCAAAGTGCACTAGATGCAATGATATGGTGATGCTTTTCCAAGGTTGTGACCGAAGGTTTGACCCGCAGGTTCTTCGAGGTCCTCCACGCCGGTGCAGCAGAGGAGCGGTGATGTGAGTAACCTGAAGCTGATGCCGAAGGGTCTGTCCGCCAGTCTGCCCGATCTAGACTCCGAGTCATGGATCGAAGTGAAGAAGAGGCCTCGGCCGTCACCGGCGCGACCCAAGGTACACAAACACAGTAGATTAGAGACGCATCTTATTGAGTCAGGCATTTCTACTCCATATAAATGAATCTTAACAGCATGTGTAAATCTGTGACAACAGCCAGTCAGCACTAACAGGCCAAGTCTGCATGTCTTGTGAGTGAATGGTGCTGCTTTATCTGATACTCAAACACGCTCTCTCTGTGTGTCTGTGAGGACATGAACACATGAACTTGATCTCCAAAGCTGCGCACTTTATCAGTTTGAGAAAAAGCATCATCAAACACACACTGAAACAGAAAGTCTGGTCTAACTTGAAGAAATTCTACTATTGGACAACCGAGTAAAAATAGAATTCACAGAGGAATATGTTTTTTAAGGAATATCATTGAACCGGCTGTGCAGCAGATTCTTTGACAATAAAAATGCAGTGTTTTATTATAAAATCTAATTTTAAAAGAATGATCAAGAACTCATTTTGTCAGACACCTTTTTTTTATTTTTTATAAATGACTTCCGTGAGTCTGGTCCGTGTGGAGCTGATGAGTGTCGTTGATGGGCGGTTTGTTGCAGAAAGCGGAAGAGGCTCGGACGCCGGTTCTGATCGGCCCGGCTGCAGGGGAGGAGCAGGACGAGCCGGAGGAGCTGGACTTCATGTTTGACGAGGAGATGGAGCAGATAGATGGCCGACGCAACACTTTCACCGACTGGTCAGATGAGGATTCGGACTGTGAGATCGACGACCGAGACGTCAACAAGATCCTGATCGTCACTCAGACACCGCCGTACCTGCGCAAGCACCCCGGAGGAGACCGCACCGGGAACCACACCTCTCGCTCCAAACTGACCAGTGAGCTGGTCAAGATTATTAACGATGGACTTTTTTACTACGAACAAGACCTCTGGGACGACACGTACGAGCCCGAATATGCCATGATCAAGGTGAGTTGTTCTGATTTAAAAACACACTCGACTAAATACAGTCTAATGATCGCTATCGATAAAATCCCTGGAAGTATCAAGACCAGTGTGTATGTGTGATTATAAAGGTAGTTTGTTCATGTAAAACTGATTTTTAAACAGCAGTTTGATAAACAAGTCCATGTTAAATGAATAGTTGACTCAAAAAGGAAATTCTGTCGTCATTTCCTCACCCTGGAGTAGTTCCTGACCTGTATAAATGTCTTTGTTCTGCTGAACTCAAAGGAAGAGATTTTGAAGATGGTTTGGGTTTTTTTTCCCTACTGTGGTGCTCCAGAAGAGCCTGCTTACTAGGGTTGGGCGATGTCGACCGATTTGGCATCGTACGATGTCTAATGTGAAACATCTCGATGGACGATGGCATCGTCAACGTAGGCAGCGGTGGAGGGTTTAGTTGTAACTAAAACACCAAACCCCGCCCCCCGACTGACAAAAATAACAGTGTTGTGTTTATGAATAAATCTAGTGACAGTTAAAGCGCTTCTGAATCAGCAGCTTCAATGAATCGATTGAGTGAAAGATTCAGTGACTTGGTGGCATTTTTAGCTACATTCAAAAAAAAAAATTCTTAATGTTTTTAATATATTTTGTATTTCCATAATCAAGCCTTATATGTAAAGCATTAACCTCGTAACATGATGAATTTAAATGCTACCTTTAAACCTTGATAAACAGTCTGTTTGTGTACCTAAATGTTCTTCTGTGCCACCTTTGCAGTGCACTTTTATTGAGACTAATTTCCTTTGATGCCCTTGTTCTGATTGGTTTAATTAAGGGAAAATAAGTGTATAAATTATTCATGCATTTGACATTTCATCGGGTTAGGAAAAATGCCTTGACCACGGTGTAAAAAACTGTTGGCAAGGCCCAAGTTTAAAATGTGATGAAGAGCAGCAGAGACCAGGCCGTTCTCCTCTGATTGATCTGTCATGTGACTTTGAGTTTGATTCTGTCAGATTCTGGGTGTGTGTCCATTCTCGCGGGCGCTGAGAGCGTGTTCTTTAGCGCCGTGTTTCTGGACGGGCGGCACAGAAAGGGCTTGCACCCGAGCGTTTGTGGTGGTCTTTGTGTGTGGCTCTCTTTGTGTCGTTCACGTGCCGTGTTCAGTAAGGCCAGCGGTGCTAGAAAAGCCCGATAGCGTTAGCTTCAGTTTACTGCTCTGGGGTCATGGCTTGCTCCGGCTCACAGGTACGATCGAGAAGTGTAATGATTAAAGCCTTGATGTTTTGTCATTACAGCTCTCATATTGGTTTTGCTGCTTGCGATGTCCTGCGTGTTTGTTGTATTAACGGTTGAGACTAGTCTTAAATTAGTCAGCTGGTTTGTTTTCTTCAAGACTGGTCATGATTTTTAATTCCGTTTGTATAGTACTCTTAACTTCAAAAACTGTCTCTCTAATGCACGTCAGGTCAGCGTTGCGGTCTAATCAAGCCGATGTTGTCTTAAGTAGATATAGAACTTCATCTTTAATAACATGAGACTTGAACCAAATATATTCACTCTTGATTTTTGTCAAACGTTGCAACAAGATGTTATGTGTGTGGTTTTTTTGGGGACCTATAATGTAATAAAATAACAAAATATTAGTAAACAAATACATTAAAGTACTTCCAAATAAGCAAATATCTTTAAAATAATTCTGACGAGCATCTCACCTGTATTCTATGACAGCAAGAAGTGGAGAACTTCAAGAAGGTGCACCTGATCAGCCGAGAGCAGTTCGACTGTCTGACCCCTGAACCGCCCGTCGACCCCAACCAGGAGGTTCCTCCAGGACCCCCGCGACCCCAGCAGAGTGAGTCTGACCTCAAACACACCCACACCAGGGCTGGGCCGCTGGGTTTCTAGACAAACCTGTGTGTCTTGATATTTGATGTTTTAGTTAATTTGCCTTATTTTCGAGACCTGAGGTAAACTGCGCCTTTTTTGCTTTTATGATGGCTAATATGAAATAGAAACTGTTTTTTTAAATAGTAATTGCATGCATCACAGTTGCAGTTATTTATGGACAAAATCGTACGTGTCTTGTCGTCGTGTGTAGTTAGGACACATGGAGTTAGAATCATCAAAGCCATCCTGTCTGACTCGATGTTTTCTCTCCACAGTCCCTACAGAAGCCTTGGCCAACAAACTGTTCGGAGCGCCGGAGCCATCGGCTATAGCCCGCTCTCTTCCGACGGCTGTGCCTGACTCGCCCAGCTACCGCAGCGCCAGAACGCCCCGCACGCCTCGCACCCCGCGGCTCAAAGACTCCGCGCAGACGCCCCGCTTCTACCCCGTGGTGAAGGAAGGACGGCCGCTGGACGCCAAGGTGAGAGTCCGCTCTTACAGGCTGCCGAGAGCAGGGCTGGGGAAACATCAACACATCACCAATCTAGATATCTGAGATCTTCTGAACGCAAGGCGACTCTTTCTGAGTTTACTTCCGAACAGCAGATGGCGCTAAAGTAATCATTCAGAAGATTCACAAAGGGTGACTCGGTGTTGATTCCAGAGAGAATCATGACGCCTTCAGAAGATCTCCGAATCGATTCTGCATTGATTGATCATGAACTCCCTTTCAGACACCTCGCAAGAGAAAGACGCGGCACAGCTCCAATCCGCCCATGGAGTGTCACGTGGGCTGGGTGATGGACTCCAGAGAGCACCGCTCCCGCACCGCCTCCGTCAGGTCAGCAAACACTCCACCTGAGAATAACGAGGTTATCAGAATATCACAGACAGACTGCTGGAGGTCTCCTACATTATAGGGATAGTAAACTAACTTCAAATATTCCTAGATCAAACTAATTCAGTCAGCTGTGTGGTGAGTAGTGCTGACAAACCATTCATCGCAGCCTGAATACGTTTTTGTTTACATACACTAGATTTTGAAAATATTTCAATGTATATTATTTTATTGCATGTAAACTTGATTGAAGTGAGGGAGGTGTAAACTGAGCAATAATAGGCAGGTTTGTCCTCTTTATAAAAGATCTGCGTATTCATGTTTTGTGTGCAGCTCAAACGCGAGTCCGTCTGAAGGCACCACGGCGATGGGTAACTTCGGCTGCACTCCTCAGTCTCTTCCTAAGTTCCAGCACCCGTCTCACGAGTTACTGAAGGAGAACGGCTTCACGCAGCACGTCTATCACAAGTACCGCCGGCGCTGCCTTAACGGTGAGTTAGTGTCCTGATCCGGAGCGCCGTCTCCTCTCGAACCCTCACTCACTTCCCTCTCGCTCCTGCAGAGCGCAAGCGGCTCGGCATCGGACAGTCCCAGGAGATGAACACGCTCTTCCGCTTCTGGTCCTTCTTCCTCAGAGATCACTTCAACAGGAAGATGTACGAGGAGTTCAGACAGCTGGTGGTGGAGGACGGGAAGGAGGGCTACAGGTACGATGGCAAACGCCTTGAAATCAACGTCCTGATTGGAAACCCCGGAACACTTTCCTGAGATGTTGATTTAGGACACGATTACAAAATAGGATTAGGTTTGCATTAGAGCGTCACTAAATGAATGCGTGTGATGGTGACACGTGCAATCCTTAAATATCTCTGAAAAGCACTGAATGTGCTCCGTACAGACATCCAGACTGAAAACTGTCTGAAATATAACGTCCTCATATGAAGCATGATTAGTGTGCTCTTGTGTTTACGAAGTGATGTGTGTCTGGTGTTTCTCAGGTACGGTCTGGAGTGTCTCTTCAGGTTTTACAGCTATGGGCTGGAGAGAAAGTTCAGGCCGGACATATTCAAAGATTTTCAAGAGGAGACCATGAAAGACTACGAAGCAGGTGTGTGAATCAGAAAATCCATTTTCCAGTTAGTGTCATCATTACATGATTTTGTTGGCGGAAAATGGCAGAAAAACAAATGCATCCTGCCCAATTTTCAATGAGAGCAAGTGTTTGGAACAATATTCTATGATAGGATGTAGGAAAATGCCAGAATAATGAATCCATAATCAAAAACAAACGACAGCCACTAAAGAGACGTGATCCAAGACTTATAGAGAATTATAATGAAAGAAACCTGAGATATAAATCACAATTCTCACTTTATAACTCAAAAACCCAGTTAAATCTTTTCTTTTCATTGAGTGTATTTTATTATTGTGTATCAGAACATTGGTGCGATGGACATCTAGTGTGCACAATATTTATTTGATTTAAAAATTGAAATATCATGAATTGATTTTTACTTGAATTGTGACCCTAAGAATGGATGTGAATTGAATGGTGAGGTACTGAATGATTCCCAGCCCTGCTGGAAGTCTGTGGCCCTCCGGTTTATTGTCCTCCGTGTGCCCTGACAGGTCAGCTGTACGGACTGGAGAAGTTCTGGGCCTTTCTCAAATACTCTAAAACAAAGAACATGGAGGTTGACCCCAAGCTGCAGGAGTGTTTACGCAAGTTCAAGCGTCTGGAGGACTTCAGGGTGGATGTGAGTAAAACATGGCTTCTTCTGTACTGTGACATACTTGGTAATAAACTCTTCCTGAAGGAACACCAGCACTCAGACATGCAGTACTAGTTCCTTTAAACGCGCTGCTCAAGTATAAAGTCAACGCAAATCTGTGTGGTAGCGCCTCGTGATATGAGCCCTTGATCACGTGTGCTGGAGCGGTCTTCACGAGTGTCTGATTCTAACACCCGAAAACTGTTGCTCCTCCGTTTCTTAACTCATTCAATTCCATAAACCCTCCCAGCTGTAGGTTGGCGTTTCCTGTTAGAGTCACTGGATTAAAGCTGTGTTTTTCTGCCCTGTAGCCGCCGATGGAGGACGGCGGGCGTAAGAGACACCCGTCCAGCGGAGATGGTCGTCGCCGTCACCCCTCACAGCCCTCGAGCCGGACACAGACCGCTCCCGCCGCTAGAGATGATGCCAAACCCTCGGGTCAGCGAGCAGCGGCGCCCAAATGAGCTTCTGACCCGTCCGCGCACGCATGACCCGACGGCTCACCACCCTCCAATCAAGGCTCTTCCTCCTCCTCCTCCTCCTCCTCCTCGCAGCATCAGAGACGGACAGAAGGCACAGGAAACTCTTCCATTCTTTCTTTTATTAAAGACTTTGAAGTTTTATTCCTCTAGTATCGTTGGGGTACAGAACAGCTTTTGTTGAATCTTTCTGCTTTATATCCTCCGTAGAGTCGCTGTTTTATTGGGCCGGTGCGTGATTCCACACCGATTTATTCTTCTTTTTTTTTTTTTTTAAGGATTACGTTGAAGGGTAAGATTGGTCTTGAGTTTAGAGTAGGTACCGGATGAGACTGAAATCATGTGATCTGCAGTTGTTTGAGCCGGATGACGTTATGCTGGAGGTCGTCGGTAGATTTTCTAGGGCTTGGGCATCACTGTGACACTAACGCCCCGCTTGCCAAATCCTCTGGTTTCCTCCGCGTGTCTGTTACAGAAGACGACTGTCAGCTCATGGTCCTGCGAGGAAACCCATCTGGTGCCAGTCTGTCCCCGGCCCATCAAGTGTTAATCCTAGTGTACATATGAATTCAAGAAATTAAGAGACATTGCACCACCTGGCTGTACGTGTCATTTATTGTTTATAGAGATATATTTGCCTTATGTGTGCATCTTTTTTTTTTTTTTTTTTTTTTAATGCTGGCCCGGATGCGTCTGAGCTCGAGCTCAGCCTGGTTTTAGTATCACTTCTTGTTTTCTTCATGCTAACAGCAGGACGGTCTGACTAAAGGGAAACTGGCCTCAGGGTATGAACTGGAATCGTGAAGAAGGACACTGATGATGATGATGATAAGTGATGCATCTGAGAACTTCACTGACTGCTTTCGGATCATAAGCAATATTCCAGTCGCTGATCTAATCTAATTTATGGATTTTCACACCAATTTGGCTGACATATGAACACCTACCTGTTTGTTTTCAGCTGTTTTGGTTTCCATTCATCTCTCTCTCTCTCTCTCTCTCTCTGGTAATGTTTGGATTTGAGTTTTATTTGGTATTAACACGTTTAGCAGCTCCTGCTTTCCCTCGATAGGCTTCTTCATTCAGAGTAGCTGTGGTCAAATCTCGATGAGGAAAATCTTGTGATCACTGATGTAATTAAAAACCTTTTATTCAACCTAACGGTGTGGAGAAACCTGTTGTCCATTAACACCGCTGCATCGTCACTCATAGAGCCATAGAAATAACTGTATGCATTTATAAGAATACACACACACGTGTATATATTTGGCTCACAGAGAGAACAACGGGACCTGTAAAATACTTGAAACCTTGTATCATAACACTTCATCTGAATTATAGGCACATGTGATTTGCTGTTAGTGTGACTTGTCATTTGTAGAATTTTTTTCTTTAATAATGGAAAAAAAACAAAACAATTAAAAAGGTCAAAACCCTCTCAAAGCAGCTGTTGAACTTTTCTATGAAGCAGATGAGCTCCCTGATGACCGCCGGGTCTGACTGAGAGTTTAGTCAGGACCAGGCCAGACTCTCTCACTAACGCTGCTCTCTAAACCTCTTCTGCTGTAGTGTGTTAGAAATATAAGCCCGGTTTCACAAACAGGGCTTAGCTTAAGCCAGGACCAGGGATTAGTTAAATTAAGATATTTAAGCAACTTTTACAAATAATGCCTTTATAAGAAAATCTTACAGGTGTGCATCTGAACACAGAACAACGACACTGACATGTTTGAAGATATGTCAGAGCAAGATATCTTCATCTGAGACAGCTCAAACATGCAATTCACTCTGAGACTAGCTTAAGCCTGGTCTGTCAAACTGGGGGATAGAGTTCCAAACATTCACTTCTCCATTATTAGTAATAACCCAGGGAGATTTCTGATCATCATCAGTCTGTCTGGAGAAACAGAACCAGCGGAGACAGACTCGATCCAGAAGAACTGTGTCTCCGAGACGCTTGGAGCACAAGAAAAACACAGATACTCACAACTAATGTTGATTGGTTCAGTTCATAGAAGTGAAACTCATCTTGCAGTGTGTTCTGGTGGACGTTCCTCTAAGTCTGACTCGGTTTGTTCTGTTTCTTCGTGTCGTTCCAGACTGACTGATGATGACCCGATCAGACAAATCTCACTGGATTATTAATGTTATTTCCTCCTGACACACCACAGCAGACGATAGAAATAACCGACTTCAAGGAATAGTTCTGTGATCATTTCCTCCCCGTCGAGCACCTCTGAACCTGTACGAATGTCTTTGTTCTGCTGAACACAAAAGAAGATCTTTTGAAGAGGCTGTTTTGGTCCGCATTGACTCCCGTAGTATTTATGTTCTTCCTGCTACGGAAGTCAATCTTGATACACTTCATTTTAAATAGCGTATGTCTCTAATATTTTGTCATTTCAATGTAATTAGAAAGGTATTAGATGTATTTAAGAGGTGTACTAATGGGTTAAATCAGTACTGTCTTGATGCACTTCCTGTCTGTGTACTGCAGTGTATGATTACGCTGTATAAAGTCTGCAACACATCTGTGCCAATCCTTTGGTTACAGAAGTATCTGTGTAACAGACTCGGTAACATTAACTGCCTGCTACATTTACACAATTATAAACATGTTCCATAACTTAGATAAGTACATATTATGTAAGTACTACCAAGTCCTTACTAGATAATTACTCTGTATTAGGTACACCTTAAAATAAAGTGTTACCTAGAATTCTTTTATTTAATGAATCTGAGATTAGAATTATTAGTAATGCAAACATAACCGGTGCAGTCGATCAGCTTTAATGAGAGAGGTTTGATGATAAACTCCAGAAAAACTGATGTCAGGAATCATCAAGGACAGAAAATCATCAGTGTTAAAATACACAGTTAAAATCATTCGGATGTTCAGTGCTATATCAGATGAAGAATAAGGAGTTGATCGTCTCTGTGTGTCAGCAGCTGGATCTGAACACTCCAGAGATGTAGTGTTTGCCGTGAATCTCTTCTCATTCCTGTGCTTTCTTGGGGTGGTCAGGGATGCTCTCGTTCAGCGGGGTCAAACCCATCAGGACCGTGTGCCGCTCGTACGCTTTAGAATGACGAAACTTCTCGTCTGTGCCGTGAAGCCGGTCCAGGACTCCCAGAACTCCATAGCACTGATTGAACCTGGAGAGAACAACGGACCTGTTTAGTCAGAAGAACACTTTCTGGATCAATCCAGGAATAGATCATAACCCCTTGTCTGGACAAGACCACATAGTTAACTCTTTCTCTGCCATTAACAGAAACTTCAATCTGAACATCTGGATCAAAACATGGAGAAGCAGCAGCAGCAGGAAGAAGTGAGCATGTATGTAAGCAGGTTTTCAACAGAACACCAGAGGAGATCACTTCTACTATTTTGGACAATAATAATTGTCTCTCAATGGGACCTTCCTGTTTAAACATACAAATAAATAATTGAAGAGTTCAGCTGTGTTTGTGTGGTTCCTTCTTGACCGTATCACAGAATACATGACAGCAGGTTCATCAGATCTTTCAGTTAGGTGAAGACATCTCTGAAAGCAACCAAACACACATCACTGACGGACTTCAGAGGGGAGTGTTTATGACGCTCACGTTTACTGTCATAGACAAGAAAATAACCATTCCCATGTCACAGAAAGCCCATATCTTGCGTTGCTGATAAACGTTTTGCAGGTCCCTGTTGCTCTGGAAGCTCTCACGTAAGCCTCATAACTGTCTGAGATGCATCAGTATACGTATATCTCAGGTAATCAATGCTTGCTGCTATCAGAGCATCACACGGAGACGGAAGAACCGTTCAGAGAACTACGGCCAGAGTCTGGCTCTTATCTTCTGAGAATAAAGGTTACTCGTGAGTTGAATGTAGAGCAGGGTTGACAGATTTCTCCTGCTCTGTTACGAGATCAATCCTGATGACCTTCATCTGCTTGGTTAGGGCTGGAGCTGGTCTCCTTCATAAAGTTAGATAAACGGGTAGAAATATACAGTCTTGTATGTTCATGAGATTTAAAGGAAGGAAAAGCAGGTTTATTGGGACATCTATCATGTGATCTGTGATCATGTCACATGTGATTCTTGTTTTACATTTATACATACATACTCAACACTATCAACATCTCAGCTGAACAGAGAGAGCTCTCTAACATCACATCTGTGTGTCAGGAAAGATTGGATTGAACCGTGTGGCGTGCAGAAAAAGGAAAAAACCCTTTATGAATGTCAAACCCTCGTTCTGTTGAGGCTGTAACTTCACACAGCTGCTGATTTCAAAACTGCCTTCATCTGAAGCAGATAAAAGTGAGATAAAGAGTAGAGAAAAACAGCAGGTGTGTAACAAACACCCCGTCACTTTTAACCCACACATGTAGATTTCATCAGCAGTACAGTACTGCTGTATGTGCATCATATGCTCGCTCGTGCGCATTTAAGTGTTTGGCAGTTATTAGTTTGTCCACAACACGGCGATAAATGCCCCAAGATAGCCAGAGATCAAAACACACACAGAACTCATTCCCAACATTTTAAGCCATCTGATACTGAGGTCTGGACTCACTTGAGATGGTGGTAGTCGTGGAACTCTGGCGAAGGCAGCAGGGGCAGGTGGTATCCGCAGTGAGAGACCGTAGTGACCAGCAGAGCGATGGTGAACCACAGACTGGTGGTGGACACGTGTGAGCCCAGCAGAACCGGACCCATCAGAGCCGGGAGCATGTTGGACAGCTGCACAGACACAAGACATTGAGGCTTTCACCACATCTGTGCCACAGCAGAGCGGATCTCTGACAGCTCCACGGATCTTACCACATGCTCGACGGGATGAGCGTAGAGCGCCACCACCCCGACCGGAGCCGTCCACTCGTGATGGATCTTATGGATGCTCTTATAGAGCGAGGGATGATGAACCAGCCTGGAAAAGCAGAGGAGAAGTGTCCAACACATTCTAACATCCTAATTCCAAAATTAGGGATTTTTATGTGAAATGAGTCATTTCCTTCACTCGCTTCTTCTGAATGGTTTCCATCTCTCCTGACTAAAAGTGTGTATGAATAATACGCCAAATAAAACCCAAAACCTGAGGTATCGAATCACAAAAATGGACTTTGACGTGTATGCTGTTTTAATGGCCATGTAATATGATAAGCATCTACCTTTCATGTAGCATAAACATGAGCTATTTATTTGGCGTACCACTTATGCACATTTACATGAGATTGGGTTAGTCTGAATACAAGCTGAAGCTGTGAGTGTTTTCTGTAAGCTGACCTGTGTGTGTAGTAGAAGAGGATCTCCTCCATCAGGCCGCAGACGGCCAGCTCCAGCAGGACCCAGTGGAAGGTGGGCAGCTCCGGGCTGCACGGATCTCCTCTCCACTTCATCAGCATGTAGGTGAGCACCACCACAGGACCAGACAGACACACCTGGTTAAAGAGCACCGTCTTGGCCGCGTGCCGTAACCGCACCGCATCCACCTGTCCAGAAACACTTGACTTGACTTCACGGCATGTGTACATTTACTGTGAAGTGTGAGGGGTGCGCCGTGATCCGATGGCCTTCTAGAACACTAGATCAAGTTTGTTTCAGTGATTTGAAACTAGGCCTGGGCAGTACATCACACCTGTATAGTATCAGTATCACAGGTATATTCTCCATCTGTAAATGTTAGAAAGTCGACGAAATATGTGACTCAGGGACACAAAACCAGTCATAAGGGGTTCGTTTATTTTCTCCATATATCTACGTGACTGCAAACGTGACAAGAACTTCATACCCCACGACTTTCAACTAAAGCCACATCAGACGTTTCCTTCCTGAATCAGTGAGTCGTTTGAACGAATCGTTTAAGTGAACGACTCGGAGACTCACTCATCCAGTGATTTACCACCACCTACCTATTTTATCTGCAACAAATATTAATCTCTTCAAAAATTGTTATTTACAGTCCTTGTTTTAAAAATATTTTTGAAATCAGATTTCAACTTTTTGTTTTTTATCCATCAGAATATTTTTAATGTATTCGTCACTGAAGGTTAACTGCATTAAATATCTAAATGCATCTAAACATCACTTCAGATGCAGACACAAACAAGATGCATGGATTTGAATTGACCTTATAAAGGTAAACATGCTTATAAAACATATCAGCTTAACTCCAGCAAATATTGAAATATCCTGTTTTGTGATTGTTCAGCGGGGTTACTCTGGTGTAAACGAGCCAGGAGTTCAACCCTGTATAGATTCATTTTATCAGCCCTTAAAAACTCCATAAATCCCTGAACTCTGAACTCATAAACAGGACAGGGTTATTCTGTTTCTTTGCTGCAGACAGATATTATTATACACTACACAATCTAAACACGCAAGCCATTTAAAGATTATATATGCTGTGTAATCTGAATTCATGCAAAGTGTGATGATTACTATCAGCGGTTATCAGAAGCAGCTGAACTGTTATGATAGGACACTGGGACATACATCAGTCCGCTGGTATAATCATTAAATATTAATACAACAGTATTATACAGTAATCCAGAAGCACATCTAGACAGGATTCACACACTGTCAGTGATTACACACTCACACACAGCAATGTTTGCCTGTAGAGTTTTACCAAAGCATTTTAATACATGAAAAATACGTCTCAATGTTTTTGAGTGATGGTGCAAAACAAATCAATAACTGACAGAGTTTTGATTCTCTTAAGGGTCATTTCTTAGTATTTCTGTCTTGTTGTCCAGAACAAATATCTGAACATCCCTTCGTCTAGATGCATGTACCTGACTGAAGATATTAAGTCTTGTTCAAGATATAATCAAAATATTTTAACTGTTTGCTTAAAGCAAGATACAATATCTGCCAGTGGAGTAATACACCACTCTACTTTTTCCTACTCTATTTGTAGATTTTTTTTTTCTTGTTTATTAGCAAAAAACATTTTTTTTTTTCTTTTTTTAAAAATCAGACTTAACGTTTGAATTCATTTTCAGGAATGTTTCGATATTTACAGTATATTATAAAATAATTTTTAATCTCTCCATGTTTTAATCAGACACTGTCAAGAAATGGTTATGAAATCGGTGTGATGACAAGGTTTTTATTCTGATAAAGATTCCCTAAAATCATTAAGTTGTAATAACTTGAAATAATATGAAATATATTGGCCAGCCCTAGCAAGAACTCATGAGTAACAGCTGAAATCTTCTCTAGAATAGTATTTATGTGGATGAAAGCTATTAGTAATTTTAGACTTTTTACAGCCAGATCAAATCCATATTTAATCTCCACCAAATGATATTCATTTCAAAAGATCTAATCACTTATCCTTTATTGTTTGGCTACTTCATATGGTCTTTAATTGTCTTTGCAATGAAGCACAGTTTGCATATTCAGAAACACACGGATGAATTTCCACATTTGAATCAATATCCACCTCTGATTAATTAAACAATACTTTTATTTTATAGTACAACAATATAAAATAATAACATTATAAAATGTTTTAATAAAATTTCCATTTTCATGGAATTTCATCCTCATTATGACCAGTTGTAAATCAGATTTGGATAAAAATGTATGAATAGCACTTTTCTTATGAAATCAATTACTGGAGATGTGAAAACTGTAATTGAGGGTATATTTAGTGACTCCGCTGTAATGATTCTCAGTGAGCGCTGAAGGACGTACCGGGTTGTTTTTGTCAGGCTGAATCCTGTAGCGTGTGATGAAGTTTGGTTTCCCCGTGGTGTCCACCACCATCAGGAGGCCATTAAACACCCAAAACGACAGCGTCGGCACCAACATTGTCCCTGTCAAACACAGAAAAGATTTCTATTGGTGCATAAAACACTTTGTTCGGGGGGAAACTCATAAGATCGTGAGTCATGTTTATGCATCCAATAAAACAGTTCGTTGCTGCAGAATACAGTGGTCTGTGTCCAAACGGCTTTAACCAAGTGAACTTTAGCTGATTTGAGTCCTGACTGCAGTCCGTTCAGTCCAGAACAACAGATTCATGATCAATGTCCAGCGGGGAGGCCATGTAAAGGGTAAAAACAAACTTCTCTAACCGATAAAAAATAAGGCTGTTTCGTTTCCGCCCAAGGCATGGTGAAGTTTGGTCCATTGTGTTTGCCAGAAATCTCCAGACGCTCCCCAAAACCTCTGCAAATGCCTGCGCAAACACAAACAGATGATGAATAATTGATGACCAGTAAGAACCAGGATTACAAAGAGCATATTTATTCATGACACGAAATTCAGATCAACATGATATACCAAGTGACGGAGTTCCTAAACCCAATCAGAAAGAAAAGCCCAGATCCAATGACGAAAGCGGCTTTCTTCAACGAATCCCAAAGTCCTCCTGTATTTTCCTTTTTACAGAGAAGATCACATGATTAACATCCTTGTAATTACACGTCAACTAATGCATGAAGTTTGATCACAGGAGCGTTATAACTAGTTCATTTGCACTCTCTACTTAGCAATAATAATGGAGTAATAGTAAAGTCATCCACACTACAAAATAACACAGAACCTCTGACAGGAACAGAAGCAACAGCCTGTGATCTGAAAGACTAGATCCTATTATAATGATTTGAGTTATTGTTGTGGAATTATGATACAGATGTCCGACTGCACATGAGTTTACACGAAAGAACGTCGCTCTGTGTTTGTTTTCATCAAATGAACAGCTGTTTAACTTCACGAAACGTCAACAAAACAGCAAACCTCTGAAAGTTCTGTTTTAAACTAATCAAACCCATCTGTCCCATTAGTACCACTGCGTTGATATTTATTATTTCTTTGTGAACTTCGGTGAATGTTTACAACAAGCGAGCTTGATTTCAGAATGGAACACTGTAGCGCTGATGATGTAACATCTAACTGTGTTACAGACGCGTTACACTGAAGCACCGGTGACCAGGACAGACATAAACAACTACCATAAAGAATCACAGTAATGTGCAGACAGTGTTATAAAGTGAAGAGACTCACTCCGGCCATGATGTGTGCGTCTGGAGCTCCGCGCGTCTGACAGGCGCTCCGCGCGTCCCCGGCCGTTTACAGCGTCACGAGCTGCTCTGTGATTGGCCCACCGCTGGTCAGCTGACACTCCATTTCATAACATATAGCTGAAGCAGTAATTACCCTCAGCCTTACAGCTGTGTATTTAGGACTGTGCAAAAGTCTTAGGCCACTAGTATTTTCAGCAACAGAAACTGGTTTTAAGTGTGTTATTTCTATCTTTTGCGGTAGAGTGTCAGTTGGAAATATCACTTTACATTTCCAAACATTATTTTTGTCATTAATTGTAATAATGCAGTGAGATTATTGTCTGACAGCAGCCAGTGCTCCACACAGAGATCTGATCTGATTATCATCCAGTCTGTCTGGAATCACATGAAGAAACAGAACAAACTGAGACAGACTCAATCCAGAAGAACTGTGACAACGTCTCCAAGATGAAGAAAAAACCTACCAAAGCTACAGAACAGTGTAAAAATGCTGTAAAATGAGGATGCTTTCATAAATAATACGATTTAAATAGATTTAATTGATCAATTAACTTCTATGAACTAAATCAAATAAATATTTGGTATTGCAGCTTTCGGTAAAACAGCTTCTGTTTTTGAGGTACACCTAGTTTTTCAGGGAGTTTTCCAGGTTTGAATATCCTGACACATGTTGTCTAACCCCAATAGAGTTTAGAATATCTGAAATACTGATCCCAATGCACCTGTTTTATTATCAACATGGATATTAAAAATCACCACCGATTAAGACTTTATCTACAGCCAGCTCTGACTCGGATATAGAATCAGCAGATTCTTTGATAAAGTCTGTGTGGTGCCAGGTGACCTGTATACAGCAGCCAGTATAAATGTCACAAGAGATTTATCATGAACACTTATTACTCTAGATAATGTTATATAAACCACTATTACTTCAGATGAATTATACTTGAAACCAGACCTCTGAGAAAAACTGAAAATATTACTATACACTGTAGCAAATCTCTTTACCTTTTAGACATGGCTCATATTGATAACATTAATCTGGGAGCAGAACAGTGGGGGACAGTAACGAAGTCGTTGTAAGTCATTTTTCAAGTATCTGTACTTTACTGGAGTAGTTTTATTTTTAAGCAACTTTTACTTTTACTTCACTACATTCCTAAGCAAAGGATCGTACTTTTTACTTCACTACATTTGATAAAACATATCGTTACTTATAGATCACGTGCTCCGAGCGCGACGCAGACGAGCGATTCATTAACAAACTGATTCTTTTTAATGAACCTGTTCAATCGATTCGCCAATCACATTAAACGATTCATTCTCGGATTGGAATGATCCGATTGCAGCTGTTCGCGATTCGACAACTCACTGATTCAAACGATCCGTTCAGAGCGAGTCTCCAGTGAACCGAACAACTGGCGCGCGACTGATAAAGTAAGTTC
>JAUMHG010000069.1:13156100-13168132 GCA_032359395.1 Enteromius anoplus
ACTGTGTTTAAGATAAGATACAAGAAGTTTAGGTATTGAGGCTTTGGTGTAAGCATTCACTTTTAGTGTGTAAGCAACAGGCAAAAACTGTAACATGCATGTGTGTGTGTGTGTGGCTGTGGGCGTGGCCTGTCAGTGGGCCGTGTCTATGCTCAAAGTCTGATCCCATGTTAAAGCTCAGAGTGTGCGTTTTAAACCCATATTAATTAAGTGGCGGTAACTTAAATAAATTTTGGTCAGCAGCTAAAATAACAAAAATTGTGTCTGTGTCCAATATGGACCTAACTATAAATACGTATATACCACTTCACCTCATGTAAAGCCACCTCGACTGCTTGATGTCTCATGTCTGTTTTGTGTTGTTTTGGACTCTTATGTTGAAGTTCTGCTGGTTTGGTTTCCTGTTCTGGTTTTGTAGTGGTTTCCTTTTGTTAGTCCCTCATAGTTTACACCTGTGTCTTGTTAACCTTGTTACTCTTGTGTACTGAAGTCCTGCTTTCCCTGCGTTTCTCTCTGAGTTCATGTGTTTCTGTTTTCCTTTTGTTTTCTATCATTAAAAAGCTGCTCTCATTTTTTTCTCATTTCTTGCTCCCTGCCAAAATCAGCTCTATTATAGTCACTGCAAGACATGAAGATAGTAAGGTATTATAAACTTGAACATGGTTTTCTGTAAAGCTTTTTTGAAACTGTGTGTACTGTATAGTGAAACGTGTGACACATTGACTTAAATTTAAAATAATTGTGTATCTACTTGTTGTCAAGATCTTCTTTCCATATTGCACCAGCTATAAACAACGTCACAGAGTAGTATACAAGTAATTAGTTAATTATAAATAGCTCATTATATTTAGACCAACACTGTCACTGTATGAAAGCATCCTTTAATTAACAGCAGCAGAAAAACGAAATGCATCTACTCATTCTAAAAGTTAATTTGACAGCTTTTAATAACCACTTCATATGATAGTATAACCTGACAGTGACATGCTCACATATCACAGGTGAGCAAAACACATTTTGTAAGAAAGTAGAATCAGGAGTTTGAAGCAAATGTATGATGAATACCTCTACATGTCAGAAAGATGAATTCATGATTGCTGTGTTCTGAACTCTTGTTCTCAAACACAACTGATGCAGATTAGTCCGCTTGATTTCAGATTCTCTCATTGCACCTCACTATAAAAATATCAAGCACATAAACTATAAACATATTATAAGCATATAATTAACACTCACATTCATGATATTTGGTTACACTTTATAATAGGTTACACTTGTTAAATATTCACTACAACTTTTCTCTCAATAAATTCTTAATGTGACATTTATTAATAGTTAGCGCGGTAGTTGTTGAGATTAGGTTCTGGGTAGGATTAGGGATGTAGAATAAGGTCATGTAGAATATGCCATTAATTAGCACAAATACATGACTAATATTCAAGTAACATGCATGTTAATAAGCAACTAGGAGTAACTGTAAAATAAGTGTTACCTGGAAACTGAAATTGAACCGATCTCCACATACGGAATGATACAGAATGATCAGGATAACCTCAAATCAGATCAGAACGAGACATCACAAGGAGAGGAACAGGCCATAAAGCCCAAGACTGAATACTGTGTGCTTCATCACGAGTGCTGCAGGAGCGTGGCAAACAGTCAGTTTGAGAACAACTGAAGCCAAAAAACTGGTCCTAATTGTGTGTAAAAGGTACAGTAATAATGTTTATGATTTATAATGCAGATGTTGTATGTACTGCATGAACAGAAAATAAAGGGGACCCCTCTGCATCCATCACACACTGGATCTGGAGGAATGAAATGTTCAAGTTGAAAATCTTTATTTTATATACATTTTGTAATTTGGGTAACACTTTATTTTATAGTGTCTCTTAACTAGTTGCTTATTAGCACACATATCACTAGAAGATTAGCTGTGTATTAGTAACTGCACATATTAATGCTTTATTCTACATGCCTACTCCTGCCCAGCACCTAAACTTAACTACTACTACCGCACTAACTATTAATAACCAGCGCATTAGGAGTTATAATAGTGAAGGTGTGGCCTATTTTAAAGGGTCTTCAGAAGGATTTCTTCATTATTTGGACCAGTATTCCAAAGTGATGATCATGATAACTCACTAGTAGTACTATATATTTATTTATTTATGAATGATTGTTGGTACTGTGTTGTGTGAGTATTACTGGCCATGTCAGGAGTCTAAGGTGAATTTCCCAGAAATGGGATAATAAAGTCTATTCTATTCTATTCTATTCTATTCTATTCTATTCTATTCATGCTCTTGTGATGGTGTGTAACTTCCTCTCGACTGGACAAACTCATATCCCTGATGTTTACTGATGTTTACTGTGTTAGCAGTAATATTATATTTGACTCATGTTTCACTAAGGCCAGTGTTAAGGCCGTTTCGGTCCTGCTACTGGTCTTAGTTAACAATAATAATCCTGGCATGAGGTGGAAAGGCTTATTAAGTGAAGCTGTACGGCTTTCCAAACAGTATTCTCACAGCTCAGGCTGAATAACTGTAATTGTTCTGGCTTACATGCAGTCTTGTGAGAACGACTCAGATATTGAAGAGTTCTGTTTAAGATGATGATTAGCAGTAAAGAAGTAAACTAGACATCCACAAACATAATTATCTGCATTATTTTCCGTGTTATGTCTGTCAAATAAACTGAACTTGTTTTTTTGTAGACAAACAGGAATTCTGCGTCTACATAGTTTCCTATGTCTGCATATTGTAGTTTTTCTCTTTGTAATTTGTAGCCATTACAATTAAGCAACAAATGCTGGCATAAAATTCATTCTTTAAATGGTTGTGGCTTACAATAGCCGCTGACAGCCGCCCGCTCTACAGCAGTCATGCCTCACTGCCTGTCAAACGCCCTCCATATTAATTCAAAGTTGTCAGAAGTAAACAAATTACAGACATATCCTCCCAGCACCGTAGTCATACAACAGGATAATTAAGAAGCCCATCAGACAGCCTGACTCAACATGTGCTTTTCAGGACTACAAAAACATGACATTCATCACACTTTGTTGAAGCTGATGACATTTGCGAAGATGGAGGATGTTGTTTTTTGTGTGTTAGGTTAAGGTGTGGACTTTGAAACTTCATGGTCTAGTGGCAGCAGTACTGACGTTCCGGAGATGTCAACCGTGTTTCATTTCATTTAACTTAATATAAGTGAAAAACATTCACTAAGTTTCTATAGGTCAGGCCTACAGTCTCATGTACAAACAAACAAACTCAATGTTTTAATAGCAAAGCAGTGCTTACACTTACACACTGTTTTTTGTTTTTTAATAATCAACCTATGGATTACTTCCATAAAGAACTTCCTCTCTTTAAGCTAACCCAAGTAAAAAAAACCACTTACATAATGTACTTAAAGTGCTCTATGTTTGGCACTAATTGTGTATTTTATATACTTAAAAATACATCTCGAGATAAATGAAAGATCAACTACACTGTAAAAAATATTCTGTAAAATTAACAGTAAAAAAGGCAGCAGTGGTTGCCAGAATTCGACAGTAAAAAATACAGTAACAACACTTTAGGTTATACAATTTTGAGTTAAATTTACAGTATAATACCGTAATCTCATCAACTGATATAGTGTTAAAATACCAACCTATTAAAGTAGTGAAATCTTTTTGTAGCTTTGAAATACACTGACAAACACCAAATGCAGGTTGTGATGATGAACCAAAGCAGCTTTTAAATGTGAACATATCTAGAAGGAGCTCAGAGTCATTCACACAAACACTAAACACCATCATGATGACAATCATTACACTCAAATATACAATAAACATTCATTAAACCCTAATAAACAGAACTGATGAGAAAAACTAAGAAGAAACATAGTTTTTTCAAATAAGAATCACCAAATTAAATGTCAGTTTACGGGTTTCCCTGTACATTTTACAGGAATTTACCATTAATCATTTAACAGGTTTTTACCGTAGCATTTTTACAGTTAACAGCACAGTCATTTCTTACAGTGCAAGTGTACTCAACTGTGCAACTTTGGGACAACATATCTCTGTATAGATGTATTTAGTCACCACTTGAGTGTGCTAGTGAATGAAAGATGATTACATGTTTTAATGCAGAGACAGTATGTTATCTAAGGAAGTAATCTGGTAAGACTTAAGGTGCCCTTGTTACATTGCAATTATACATTTAGAGACTGAGTAATATGCACTTTCTATACTAAATGGTTAGGGTTAGGATGAGGGTATTTACAAGAACTTACGTAACCTAGTTAGCTCCTAGTTATTGCATTGAGCTAGGTTTGGTTTAGGGTTACTTCTATGTAATTATACATGATTTATTGTTATTATAATAGTAAGTACATGTAACATGGGTAAAAAGGAACTGTATTTTTGAAAATGCACTGGAAGCTGATCTTCCTTACTGTACCTGTGTAGATGTGAGATATTACAGGTGTTTCTGAGACGAGCGAGAGTCGTTTGGAAGTGTTGACTGATGCAGAAATACCTCAGCAGTGTATAGAGCGGCTTGTGTTGGCTGAGCGCCGTGTGTGAGCTTGCCCACCCATTCAACAGATGACGTTCCCTTTTCTTTTACTTTCTCTTGGTAGCAAAACCTCCCGCTGACAAATGTGTGTTTTATGTCTGAGTGTAAATAAATGTGATATGCGTGCCTCGCTGTCTCTCTGTTTGTCCTGCACATTCAGCAGCCGCACTCGACTGTAAACGCCGAGGAGAAACCTGCAGGATATAGTTGCCATGTAACAGTTTGTTTGTTTTTGTGCTTTATGTGTATCTTAAGGTTTTCCTGGTGGCCCTGTGAGAGACGGAGGCTTGTATTGAGTGACATTCTGCAGGTCGCTTCTCGTTAGCGTGTTTTACCTGCTGCACATGAGTCATTAAAACATGCACAGACCACCAGAGGAACCCCTTCTGCTCTGCAATCATCACGTCTATTAGTATAGAAGAGTATAACAGAACTGCAGAGTCACGGGAGTCCTCTAGAGAAGCTCGTATCGTTGGATTTAACGGTTTATGCAAAACATAATCTCACCATTGTATTGAGAACCGTTTGAAATGGAGCTCATCAAACAAGGCTTGCCGAAAACAACCCGCAGCCGTCTTATCTGGAGACTGATGTCATGTTAATCTGTGCGAGATGCATGAGAGATACTCACACACCACAGGCCACGAGCTGAATCTGAGCTGAGTTTACACTAGTGTCAGCCAGAGCTGGGGTACACAAGTACAGAAATTAAGGACTTGTAGTTATATTAAATTACATTTTAAAATACTAATCAGACTACGGTTCCTTTTTTAAAATATTATCAACACAATAGCAACAAATTTATAGACTTTTTTATCGGCCGATATATTTGCCGATCATTAGAGCATGAGTTAGTAATTTTTTATTACAGTTAAACACATTTCTTGAAACTATGCCTCGCATTCTCACAACAGTAAACACAAATCCATAACGTCTCACCCAATTTCCCAAACATCCTATTTTCAGGTCAAAATGAAGCTCTACCCTCAAAACCATTCACTTTTGCTGAAAAACTTTGCCCTCAGACATCACACACAAGCCCTCAAAAACACACACACTACAACATAGTTTTACACACTGGTGCAATTCATTTAAAACAATATTTCCAAAACAGGTATGTTGCTTATGGTTCCCCTCCTTAAAATCTTTTTGACATGAACACAAAAGACACAACTAATGTATACACTGCCACACTTTTATTCAATCATGTACTACACAGTACAACTGTTTAATTTAAATTTTATCTTCTGCCTCAGCATTCCATTTTTGATCTGGGTCAGGCCAAAAAGTCTGGTCTACATCACAGACTATACTGGCTCTGGACAAACAGCAGGGGTAAAATCTTCTTGCATGCCCGATGTCCTTGTGTCATTCTTCACAAACAAGATAGACTAAATGCTTAGTTATGTTGTCAATATAACAGTACAGTCTGCTAGTGTTACCTGATCTATGAACTATGGCAACAGTTTGGCAGTTACTCTACTGTACTGAAATGCAGAAGACTGTTCTTTTTATGTATGCCATACCTTCATTTCAAAAGTACAAATAAACACATTACTGTATGTGGGATGTTGATTGAAAAAGACTGTATATAAAAAAAGAAATGTGTAGAAAATTGGTTGAAAGTTTATTATAGTTATATCAACCAATTTGTGATTACCGTTAATGACTTACAGTAAACAATGTATTACAGTAATGACTAGATGTCATTGTGTACATGATCAGATCAAAATCAAATACACATAATCAGCTGCATGGTTGTACCAGAGCAATGGCAACATGTTCAAAAGAATGAGAAATGTTTAATGATCCACACAAGAGACTAGATGATGTGGAGGTTGAACAAGTAGATTTGAGAATTTCATTTCTGATCTGAGAAATGGACCAAAAAATGTAGGGATTTGTGTGTAGAGTTTTGCACTAACAGTTCACCAAATTTGACTTATGTGTCAAAGCAGGGAATAGTGTTTATAGTTTAGGGAAATGGGTGTGCTTTTAGAAAAATAGCGTTATGGTTTTGAAATTTTAGTGTAAAAGCTTGTTTATAGTGTTTTATCAATCGAGAAAAACTGTAATTAGATTAAGCTATTGCTACATTGTGTAATTAATAACAAAATTTAAACGCTTGTCCTAAAAAAAATTATGTATGGTACAACTTGTAATTATGCAGTAATATTACATATGGTATAACAGCTTCTCTTGCCTTATGTGCCGTTTTTCCTGTTTCCATCAAATAATCCCCATCCATTGATTGGCTGTATTTCTCTCCCCTCCACCTGTAGCTGGTTGTGTGGTGAGCGCACTGGCGCCGTTGTCCTGTGGCAGCCGTCGCATCATCCAAGTGGATGCTGCACACTGGCGGTGGTTGAGGAGAGACCCCCCGCTAAAGCGCTTTGGGTGTAGGGCAATGTACAGTAAAGCGCAATGTAAAAATCTGTCATTCCTTCATTCATTCATTCATTCAAATAAGCAAAGAAAGCAGCTTTGGTGAAATAAATGATTGTAAATGAGCACAAGCCCCGTACGGTCCGCCGCGTTGGTTTGTTTACATCTAACGTTAGCTACCACAATTCCTTGCGCTTAGGCAGTTTTGTGTGATTTGCCTGGAACGCTACAAAGTCGTGAGTCGTGGTTTAAAGTCGTGACTTACGGGCTCAAAACCTGCCTGGAATGCAGCATAAATGACAAGAGGAGTCGGGGATGGAGGTGAGTTATTAGAAACGCGATAGCTAGTACAGCTGCACCAGCATTCGAAAGTTCTTACTCAGGAGTCGTTTATACTGTCAGTTAAATGTAACCCAATTTCAATTTTTTGTTCAGATATGAAAGCTCAGATCTGTTCTATGAAAAAACAACAACAAAAAACACATGCATTTAAATATTTCAAGATCATTTTCAGGCCTCATTCATTTGGGAAAAAATCAGATGTATGCCAATTTGACTGTCATGTAAATGGGCAGATCGGATTTTCTATTCGATTTCTATATCTACTGTCATTTAAGGCTGAAATATATTACTTTTAAAATTTGAACAGATTTTTAAAACACTAGGCATTATACACTTACAAACTCGATAAATAGAGACAAAGGAAAACTGAGCATGTCCGATATCCTCAGACTGGATAGAATCAATATATGAAGCAAAAAGTCAATGACCATAATGCACAACCCGATTTCCTGTCAGCTTCAATCTGCAGACTGTCTCTGACTTCCTCAACTAGCGTCAACCTGTTCAGACTGGAAAATCAGGACAAAAATCACATAGTGTTTTCGGCAACAATTTAGTACGCTCATGTGGGAAATATGTGTGGAAGCGCGGTAACGTTAGGTGACACCAAACTCAAGAAACATGGAGGAGGAAAGTGCAGGGCAGTGGTCGACGGTGAAGTGAACTTACATCACAGAGCTAGCGTTAAGAATATTTCACTTTCATTCATCTTGGCTACTGTGTGGTGCAAAAACACCCCTTTAAGCAAGTGTAAACACACAAATCAGATTTGAGTTACATTTGAAAGAACATTGAAAAAAAATTGGATACAGGCACAAAAAATCAGGATTGAGCATCAAGACCCGTCCTGCAGTGTAAACGAGGCCTATATGTCGGTGTGAAATCAAAATGTACTTTATTTATTTTGTTATATCAAGTGCTGTTTTTGTGGTGAACTAAAAATGCAGAAAAAATGACGTGCCTTTTCTGATGACATCAGTGACAGCTTGGGAATGAGCATGATATCCTTCTTCTGTAATTGTCAGTGTAAATTTCTGAATGAAATTCCACCTTTACTACATCCAATTCACAGTAGAAAAAACAAGCCACAGCCTCAATTTTCCTCTGAAGTGTGTCACAATACAGAAGTAAAATTGGTCGCAAACTTTAACTTAGAATTTGAATTAGAATGTTAACAGAGATTTTATTAATATTAGGAGATGAAAGGATCTATATTACTTAGTATTGGAGAAAGTATAATGGCTAATTTGGATCACGTGTCCATTAATAACTAATCACATCACAGCCTTGACGCCATAGAATTTCAGTCACAATACTTAATTGTCCTTTACGGAAACCCATAGGAATGCATGGGAAGTGCAGTGCACTAAATCCTACATGTCCCAAAAATCAGTGAATTTTATAAAACAACAATAAAACAATGCAATGAAAAAAAACAAAACAGTAGTGTGTAAGCTGTAACTTGGCGCCTGTTTATATCAAAACTATGGTAAGTTGTGACTTATGTACAGCTAGTACAACCGGTCCAAATGAACCTTATATAAAGATGCTATGCCGAATTTAGTCTTTTAATTACAATTTTTGTATTAGCTCCATAGCATCACTGATAAGTAATTAGCTGATGAAGTGAATTCCTTAAAAAAATGATGATTTTAGTAGTAGTAATACTATTACTACATTAAGTAATATATTTACAGTTAGATTTTTTAGAGCATTTAGTTGTTTATCACTGATGTTGCATTGTCATTTAATAATAAATTACTCATCTAAATACACTACCATATATATCTTTTTAAAAATATAGCACAATGTTAGGGTTAAGGTTATGGCATTTTCTGGAGCAGTAAAATGTGGTTTTTACATATATCTATAGAAAAAAAACTTCTTAATCATTGATATGACAATATTAGAAGTAGACATGGTTGGCATTACCTATATTTCAGTTAATCATTTTTGCCACTTATGATAACAGTCACTTACATAGGAAATAACACAGTTAAATGAAATGATACAATAATATAATAGTTTAATAATATCATATATTTAATATCTGATAGTATAAAGTATAAAGGCAAAGTTTGCAAAGGAATTACAAAACCCAAGATTAATTATAGAATTATTTGTGGACAGCAAAAGTTGACATCCATGAATATATATAGTCGTTTAAGAAAATAAACTTAAGAAACATAAACATCCATTTGAAACAGAATCACAATGTAAATGTCAATATATTGCCCAAGTATGCACAAGTAAATATTTTTAAGACTTTTAATTTCACTGCTTTTAGGAATACATGAAACTTGGTGAAGTTTTCATCCTGTTGAGATTAAAAGAAAGGAAAGGTGTTAACATTAATGTAATATTCATTTAACAAAGGTCTTAAGTCATACTCATCACTTACAGCAGTTAGCGAGTTGCTTCCACTCTGGAGACACATCGGCCTTTACCAGCGCACAAGCGGACACATAATTGTTGAGGGCATTGCAGAAAGCATCCTGATTTCCGTTATTAAGACACATTTGGAAAAGGCAGTCAGCAGCGAATCGCCTCTTTGAGATTATTTCATGGCACTGGGCGAACGGGCCTGTTGCATTCTCTAAAAAGCCACAGTAAGTTTGTCCACTATACAGCAACTTCTTTTCATCTGAGCAAGGAGGAAAGTGCCAGCAGCTACTCTCGCTTTCAGAGACACTCCAAGACTTTGCCCATTCTGTGATGTCTGTCATGCTGTTACCATTCGGTGTAATATAATCATCATCCACATCATTACTGTAGGTTCCACACATCCCCACTATGTTTTCGTAGTAGCTACTGGACAATGTGACCATGAGGGTGTCTGCCCAGTTAAACTTGACCTCCAAGCCAAAATCTGTCTGCAAAACCCCTACACTGCCTGAGAGGGTGATGCTGATCCCCTCAGAATTCAAACTCACAGGAAGATTTGAAACTGTGCCATCAATCTGGATAGGAAAAAAGGAAATGAAGCAATAGATATGTCATTTCCAGAGTGTAAAGGAGCCAACCCTGCTCCTAGAGGGCTACCATCCATAGAACTCAAGTAAACACACCTTAACCGACTTAAGATGTCAAACTCTACTTAAGTAAATAACAGGTACGTGTGGTGTAGCAGCCTACAGAAAGGTAGCCCTGCAGGAGTAAGCTGGCAATGACTGGTGCACATTATTACAGCTGATATGTATGATTATAATATTGACTTGTTCGATATCACACACATGGATCTATGATCTTTCTATTATCAATGTTCTGTACTACTTACTGTGACACTGTTGCGGTTGCCTTGGATGAACGTGATTTCATGTCCTTTGACTGTAATGGTGGCTGACTTGACGTAAGAACCACGTGTGGCTTTGAGCATAGCATTCTTATTGACGATGTTGAAAGGTGTCAGTGTTTTGTCTTTGCCGGAAGTTTTAACTAAAGTATATGTGCAAGTACCCTGGAAGGAGAAGTGATTGCCATCAAAGGTTCTGTAATGAGGATCTCCCTTGGCAATGCAAGAGGCCTTTGATTTTGCAATGCACAGTGCTATATTGTCCTTAACAGTGCAGTACTCTTTTTCACGGCACTTGTGGTTACTGCAAGGATCTGGAACATGGATGCACATGTATTATGGTTTCATTTAATACCAACTTGGGAAATTACGTACTAGGTTGTACAGTGCTTACCTTTCTTGTAACACCCAGTCACTCCATCTTTTTTGTCACAGATCTGATCGTCACTACATTTCAAAGGTTCACAGGAGAACACTCCAGCTTTGCAGAGGCATTTTTCTGTACACCCATCCAGAATGATTGTCTCACCAGACTGCAGAACAAACAAGACAATAAGTTGCAGTGACTAGTAGGATGTTTGATTACTATAGGAAAGGGATTGAGGTGGTTTCTGACCTTGTAAAACTTTCCATCTACTTGACAACCACAATCCTGCAAAGTCTTACATTCACCTCCATCAAACAAGAAGCCATCATTACACTGACATCCCTCCTGACATAGTGGGCATATCTGTGAGTTAGTCAGTCTGGCGCAGGTTGAGGAACAGGTGTCAGCACAAAGCTCATAGTGACTGTTACCTGAACACTTAAGTGCTGCAATAATACAAGATTGTTTTAGGGACTGGCTCAGGGGAGAGAACATTTAAGTCAATTCTACACCTCATCTAAAGATCACGTAAAAATAAGGCCAGGATAAGAAAGAAGATGGTTATTTTGCAACATGCAGCCACTTACGGCAGAAGGAGTTATTCCTCCAGATGTTGATTGTCGTCCCAATCTCTTGACAGCTAGCAACATACCTTTGTATGTGGCTACAATGAACTGTCTTGTCATTTGGTTGGGCTGCCACGTCTTTCACACATTCATCAAAGAATCTCTGAGGTGGTATTTTTTCATAACAACCAGAAAAGGGCCCCTTCTCTGAGATTAGCATACTGCAAAGTGTCTCTGCCTTTTTCTGTTGGTCTTTGTCAGGATTGAAACATTTGAAGGTACAGCCTGTTTGACACATCATTTTGTCTGATGGTGAAACCCAGGCCTCAGCAAAGTACTCCACAGAAGATGTCTGAATACCGCCTGGCAGGAGAAAATCATCCGCACTGTTTCCATTGTAGTTACCGCAGAGACCTTTGACTGCATTTCTAAAAGTGGATGGGATCTCAATTTTGACCATGGAAATAGTATCATAAGTCAACTTCAATCCAAAGTTTGTTTCCACA
>JAUMHG010000069.1:13168232-13203373 GCA_032359395.1 Enteromius anoplus
GATAGTTTGTAATGTGTGTGTTTCTGGTTCTCGTCTGTTTGGGGGTGGGAGGAGCAGACGCAGGTTCCCTGTCCCGTTGTTTGCACTGCCTAGTTGAGTGTAGCACTGAAAACATTATATTTTACACAGTTTATTCTCTTTCCTTTTTTCTTTTTTTTAGCTGAATCGTTCGGTTCGTATGCGTACTGAACCAAAAGCCTCGTACTGAACGACGTATATATACACCCCTAATAAATACATCTATGGTCACGTGAACATATAGTGTAGTGTTTTTTATGAAGCTATGCAAGGCACCTTTCCTGGTCATGTGCTTGGTAGCCAGTTTCACTGCTGATGGTTACGCTCTGCTCGTCACTGGATTGAAGAGGTGGGCGGAGTCAGCAGAGCTCATTAGCATTTAAAGAAACATGGACTAGAATGGCTTGATGAAAACAGAGCTGTTGGTGTTTTTACATCGTTGAGAAATTTCCAACAAAATATGTTTTGTAACTTTTTATGAAGGCCTTAAAGAATCATATCAACTTGTGTAAAATGCAGAACCATGTATCTATAAGCAGCATCTGCTGTTTCTGATAAGCTGAACTAGAATACAGCTGCATTCTAGAATGTCTTTACTCATCAAGACATGAGCTGTAATGATATACAGTACTATATGAATGTTTGATTTTCGATATAGATAAATGTGCTCTATTAACATTAAATCTGTTTTGAATGAGGTATAATTGCACCAAATGGTGCAAAAATTATAAAAAAAAGTGCAGAGCAAGCAAATATGAGCTTTATATAAATTCTCAACACATGGACGTTCACATCTGTGGTTTAATGTGTACAAGGTTCTTATACACGGAGGAATCAGACTTCCATCGGTCTTTGTTTTATGATTTCATACGTAACTAAAACCTATGTCTACATTTCCTACAAACTCAAAAGCAGCTTATTTGTCTGTTGCCATTTTGGATTATTTTCTTCATGAAACAATTTCTTTACGTTTGCAGAAGCTTAAAAGGACAACAGTGGCTTTTACTCAAGCCAGTGGTTTTCTTATTGTGCTGATAATGTAGGAGTCTCTTGGTCCGTCAGATCCGATGTGTCAGCTCGAGTGCCGGCGCTCCTGAATAAGGCTTTAGTTTTCTGTCACACCCTCCATTAGGAGTAAGTGAACTAGCACTAAACGGTTCGGGATGTCATTGTTGCAACTGAAGGTAAAAGGGCAAACAAGCCCATCTAATCACTCCTGAACAATACAAAGGTGTGTTTGGCCTTCATTCAAATATATATGCATGTCCATCAGCACCGCAGCATAAATCCATATTTCAAATATAGGCATAAACATGCAGTGGCCCCAAAGGTTTCATGACAGCACAAGAACAAGCCTAAAGCAAAACTTTAGACATGACTAGTGTGTGGTTAGTCAGCGGGTATGTTAAAGCAATTTTCTACGCCTGTGTGAAAGTGAGCAAAACTGACTACATACGTGCACGAAAAATCAAACAAAACACCACAGACCTCATTTATAAAGCGTGCATACGCACAGATTTGATCGCAGAGTGTGTGTGCTATTGCAGGTTTTAGAGATGTAAGGTGTGTTTGCAGCTCGCTGCTCTAAATTATGATGACTGGTGATGTATTATATGTTAACAACATTAATAAGGAGTTGTTTAAAGGACAGAGAGCTGAAACCATTTATTTGCGTGCAAGTTCATGATCATTTGCGATTCATACATTTCACTTCTGAAAGAGAGGCATATGTGCTTTTTCTGTTTGTATGTACCATTCATACAAACAGAGTATCCATTCAAAATGAGTGACAAAAACATTAAGTAAAATGTCATTTAAATTAAAATAAAAAATGTAAATTTAATTTGAATGTTGTTGAGTAAATATAGCGTATCACTTTTTACAGTGTAGAACTAGTTTGTCTACAACTGTCGTGTATTTATTAAGCAATGTTACAGTGTTTATTATACTTAAAAAAGGCAAGTTGCCTCAACTTAAAACAATCAAATTGCCTCATTTTTTTATAAATTGGATCCAGGTATTACAACATTTTATAAATGAGGCTAGGGAGAAATGATGAAGGAAATTTGTGTTAGTGAAGAGCATAGATCCAGCAGCAAAAAGACAGTTGGTCTCATATTTTAAGAGCTCACTACATTTTCGTTCATTTACAATCTAGATAAGTGTGAACAATATCAGCAAATATGTGACCCTGGAGCACAAAACCTTATTGAGGGTACATTTTTAAAAGAAAGCTGAATAAATGATCTTAAAAAAAATAAAAATAAATAAACAATAGGAAAATATTTGTCTGAGATACAACTATTTGAAATTTATCTGGAATCTGAGGCGGCAAAAAAATTGAAATATTGAGAAAATTGACGTTAAAGTTTAAGTTTATAAAATTACGTTCCAAATTCTGCAAAATAATCAAAAATGAAGTTTTGATATATTGACTGTAGAAAACTTACAATGTATCTTTATGGAACGTGTAACTTAACATCACAAAATCTGATTTACGGCATAGAAGAAAAATCTATAATTCTGACTTATGCAGTATATTTTTGCAGGTATAGCCTACCTGTGCAGCTTAAGAATGTTTTTGTGCTCCAGGCTCACATGTAAGCAGTATTTGTGTAATTCCTTAAAAGGATAACGTCTGCTGAATGCAAAAGACTTGAACTGACTGTTGATCTAATCGATTGCATCGTCTGATGGTGCTTGAGTTTCATGACAAATGAGCTTTTTAAATTCTTCTCAGGATTGTCAGCACATGATTTATTTCTGAGAGCCGGATCAGGGCACGGACGATTCGTCTTGTAACCCAGAGTTGTGTACAAATGTTTACTAAAAGTGCTATAATCATGGCACTATTAGATGTCTGGGTGTTTCAGATGTCATCAGAGCAGCAGACAGTGACAGACATCTGCAGCATGAAGCAAACAAAAGACTTCTCTTTCAAACTCTGAACCAATTCAGGTGTGATTGTGTAAATGTCATCGGACATTCCGATCATGTCCTCAGACCCTCAACAAAGACGAGTGAACGGTGACAGGATACGTTTAACATACGAAATCATACGCCACACACCGCTGCGCAACAACTCATTTGACTAAAAATACACCTTGAGACTCCTGGAGAGCCGTAACGTAAGCTCGTTTCTTTTTTCGCAGCCCTGCCAATTTATTCGGCGCGTCTGTCAGCGGTGTCATCCATCTGTAACACGAAGACAATAATGAAGCTGTCTTCCACTTCGCAGCTGTTTGGCCCTGTCAAGAGGAGATCACTTCTTTGCATGCGATACGAAAGCACCTTGGGTGAGCCTGCAGGATTTCATATTAAACAGGTCGCTGTGAGAATCAGCTGTGGCACTGCTGGAAGAAAATGAATTATTCTGCAGGTGCATCCGAACAAAAATGACATCTGCATACGACAATGCAATTAGCTTCTCCCATCCTGCTCACCGACGGCAAGAGTAACACGAGAAGCGTAGCCAAACAATGCACTGACTGCATGAAAAGATTCACTGGCAACACTTTTAACAACACACTTGATATTCCTACTTTTTATGCAGCTTCGTTTTAAAGTTGCATATATATACGTGACCCTGGAGCCCAGCAGCAGTCATCAGCAGCTCAGGTACATTTGTAGCAATAGACAATACACTGTATGGGTCAAAAAGATACATTTATGCCACAAAATCATTAGGATATTAAGTAAAGACCATGTTCCATGAAGATATTTTGTAAATTTCCAACACGACCAATTCCGACATATTCGTACGAGGTGCCAAATTTGTGCCAATTCGTACTAATTCGCACAACCTTACTCTAACTAAAACCATGTGATGGGTAGGTTTAGGGGCAGGGTTACGTTTAGGTCATTCGTACAAATTCATACGAATTGGCATCTCGTAAAATTCGTACGATTTTCAATAAATTGTATGAATTCTTACGAGTGAGGTCGTACAAATTTGTACGAATTAGCCATCTCGTAAAATATGTACAAATTTCCGTGAGATCAGGTTGAAATTTCCTACCGTAAATATATCAAAACTTCATTTTTTAATAGTAATATGCATTGCCAGGCGGTGATGATGAACCAAAGCTTTTAAATATGAACATTTCACGAGTTTGCACTTCCTCATAATAATAATAATAATAATAATAGCACGTTTGGCATGCTGTCCAGGGGCGGACTGGGAGCTCGGCGGACGACGACCGACTCGAACCCCGCGAAGGAAGGCGCGAGACGAGGCAGAAAAGGGGAGGAGGAGAGATGCAGGGAAGGAAACAGGTTTATTATAGTGGGTATGATAGATCTGATTGGAATGAAAAAATAATGTGATTGATTAGATAATGCAACGCCAGCTGTGGTTGATTATCTGTGCGCATTCATCCCGAAAATAGTTTTGCAACATCACATATAGAAGGAGCTCAACACCGTCATGATGAGACTCATTAAACTGAAAAATAACAACATTACATCTAACATACAACCCTAATAAATATAACTGATAAGAAGAAACTACGAAGAAACCAAGTTATTTTAAAGATAAAACATCAAATTCAAACTAAATTTGAAAAACAGGTTTTTACCATAACATCTTTTACAGAATCACGGTCATTTAGATTTACACAGATTTAGTGAGCAGGAGAGATAATTATTCCAAAATTGTAGCTGTCTGCATGTGTCTGTTATATATATATATACACACACACAATATTATTTATGCCTGTTTTTACTCTTGCAAAAACATTCCTTGCCATTCTGATGCCTGGGTCGAAGGATAAAAACAGAAACTAACAAGAGAAGACTTGATCCTAATCCAGCTGTCTTGAAATACATGCTACTGTCCACCAAAGTGCTCAGACCAGATGCTGATGATGCAGAAGTCCAAATCTGCTGGAACAGATAAGACGCTCAGGCGGCATGCGTACATGTGACCGCAGGGACTGAGACTGAAACACATCACAGTTCTTAAAAGAGCAGGATCTGAGTCGAGATAAGCCACGCTGTAAGTACAGATGCACTGATTTATTGAAAACACAGATAGAAGGCATGGAGGAATACCTCTGCCCCAGACACAACCTAGCAGGACATAACACCAGCTGTGTTTACATGACCTCTGGACAGAGGCACAGAACCTCATCTAACGGCCGTCCTTCATCGTGATTAACACACGCACTACCCTACTTCACAGGAGCGCCATTAAACACGGCTCCAAACGCAAGATGTATGGATTGAAGGTATTAGTCTGATGTCATTCAGGAAACCATCTTCTGACTAATAATCTGTTAATGGATCCAATGAAGGCGGGCCAGTGACACTTGAGACATGTCTGTGATCCTGAAAAGAAATCTACTTTAAAATACATGAGCCATATTTTTAGAACATTGTTCAATTTCTTTTGGTTTCATGCATTTTGAGTATTTTGTAAGTTGTATATAAAGGTTGTTTGCATAAATGTCAAGTGGTGACACATTTTCCTCCGACCATGACACATCAGTGAACACATCTAATGCATTTCCACCTAGAACCCTGTACTTCTAGATGCATTTTGAAAATGATTTTACTTTCTGACATTCTTGGGGTTTTACCTGAACTAACCTTACTTTATAAGAATGATCTGATGTTTATAAGAGACAATCACAAGGGTCTTCATTCTCATCAGTTAACTGGCTTCATGCATGATTGGTACACCACACTTTGATTTGGCAGAAATTTGTTTCAATGATGATTTAACAAATCACCGCTACTTATGTTAAAAATGAACAAACTACATTCTGCAAATTTTAAATTGACTAACTTTAAATTTAAGTCGCAAAAGCAAGTCTCTGTCTTACCCTAAATCACAGTGAAAAGCCTCTAATAATTACATGTTAAAAAAGGAGTGACACATTATAAAAACTTTGAATTTCAAATTCATATACGCATAATTAAAATACACAATACACAAAAACGTTTATTTTGGATGCAATTAATCATTTGACACCATTAATATACATGTACATACATATCTACATAATGACAGCATTAAATGATGGTGTAAGTTCAGCTCTGTTTTGCCACACACACACTCAAGGGAGGTGGTGCTAGTGCTGCTCAGGCTCATGTGTTTCAGTGGAAAGAGCACAGAGAGTAAAGTTGTGCAGCAGAGGCTGTAATCCCTCAGCGCTGACCCCATCACCATCAGCCACTGCCTCTGCTCTGATCAAAGCCTGTCCGCTCGCCACGACCGCTACTCTGGGCCTGAAATATGGCCCTTTGGTTTTAGCTGGCCGTGGCCCCTTCTGCTGAACCAAACAATGTGGAGCCAAACGCAGCTGCTTGTGCTTCGGTTATTGGCAACGGAGGAAGTAGAGAGACACAGGAGATGAGACAGAGCCGAGAGAGCACAGACCAGAATCAGCAGCAAAGAAAGAGCCTAGAAGAAAAGCATGGAGACATTAGTAAAGACAGAGGATGAATTAGTGGAAACTATTAAAAGCTCAAACGCTGACAGATATTATCACTATAAGCTCATGATAACACACACTAGGAATATTTATTATTTTAAATATATTCTCAATGAAAGCAGCGCTGAGGAAATACAGCTTTGACACTGAACCCAGACTGATAGAGGTGATTCACTCCATATCACTCTATACTTTGGAAAACAAAATAGATATAAAGCGTCTTTTTTTCATGAGTTGATTTTCAAGCATCCGCTCATCAGGTGTGCTGGAAGACTAGAAGAACCAGAAGAACCACGTTTGATGACGAACTTCTCCAGCTACGTTTTACTGCTCAAAAGCACAACTATGCTGGTCCACCAGCTAGACCAGCATAAACCATCACCAACCAACATTAACCAGCCTGGACCGGAATGGGAACTCACAAACAAGGAATGTGAACTAACACCATGTGCTACACAAGTCTATTTCAGAGCCACACTGAATAATGAGCTTTATGATGAACTACATCTCTCAGATTCTCTCCAACATGTTCAGTACAGAGACTAATACTATAGTATCACTATCTACACTCTGTTAACATTAAGTTTCACATCATCTAAACTCTAAGGGAGAGCTAACATATTTTTGAGGTTTTTTTTAAAATTATTATTCATTTGTAGGCTATTTACAGGTAATAATGACACAGTTTAGATTTTGTGAACCAACAACATTACAGCAGCATCAGAGCGCTGGGTTTTGTTTTCATAGCCAGGATGATTCTGAAAGAAAACTCTCCCGTTATACATACTGACCCAGGAGAAGACATTTCAACATTATTCACCAGTAACAAAAAAACATGTCATAAAATATGTCATTTTTGCTTGTTAGTTTAGTTAAACTGGAGCATTGAAGGTCAGGTGTTGGTTAATAATAATGTGATTAAATACATAAATGATAAATGGCTTATTAAACATATTTAATTATTGCAGCCAAGTTTATATAATATTCTGAGTTTGTATTTGACCATTTTTAATCATATTGAGGAATACTGAATGTGTAAATACATGTTGATATTTAGTCTAGATTTACAGTAAGATCATGTTCAAACACAACGCTCTGCACTTACTCCTGATTTCTCTCAACATGGCAACCCCAGAGCTGTCAGTCAACACATCAGAAACAATACTGGAGTTACTTATTTGAAAAAATAACAGATATTTCCTTCTAAATAAAGTGTAATGCGTTACCCCCAACACTGATGATCAGTGACTTCATTACATGGCTAAAGTTATGTGCATTACTATGTTGTCCTCAAATATTCAATTTCAAATTCATTAATATGAAATGGCTTGTCCGCTCCTGCTCCTCATGAAGTTTTTACTGTTCAGGTCCAGTGAGATCAGGCTAATCAGTCCAGCTGTCAGCTAGCGGAGGTGTTCGCTGGGGTTGAGGTCAGGGCTCTGTGCAGGCCTGTTCTCACACACCCTTCTCACCAAACCGTTTCTGGATGGACCTCTCTGTGTGCCGGGCCGTCGTGTTCAAACAGGAAAGTGCCTTGTGGAAACTCCTCAAAACTGTCATTCTGTGATTTTATATACCGCACTCTCGGGCCACATTTATGTAAACTGCTTTGCTTCTTGCACCGCAACACTTTCAAAGTCTCACGACCAATTCACACGAGGTGGCAAAATCATGCTAATTCGTACAAATTTTGTCCAGTGACGGGTAGGTTTAGGAGCGGGGTTAGGTGTAAGTCATTTGCACAAATTCATACGAATTGGCAACTCATAAAATATTTACAACTTAGCAAAAATCATATGAATTCGTGCGAGTGAGGTCCAATGCAACCATGCTATTGCTTCCAGAAGTCTTTTTCACTAGTTTATCACGTTAACGCTAGACTTGAGCGCTGTACCGGGTGAGCTACTGAACAAGTTTACTAGCAGGTCATGTGATGCAAACATCAAAATCACCAATCATGAACTATGGTAAACTTGTTTTGAGCTCAGTATTGTAAAAGGAACTGCAAGAAAATATCTATTACAGCAAAATAACTATTTCAGCTCAAACCTACAGGTACATTTTTGGTTTTGCAAAAGCAGAATATTTATTCCTTTAATTATTCCATAATGCTGACATCAAAACCCCATTCTTTTGCTGCTGAGTTATGATTTTAAACAGCAATAGTAAGAACAGATAGACGATGTTTATGTATTTTAGGAGTGATTGGCCAATGACAGCGTCACACTGGTTGGCTCTTTAATAAACTATATTATATTCTGAAGAGGGTTGTGTGTTTCACCTGAGCATCCATTACCTAGTAAAGTGTGGCAGGTTTGTTCAAAGGTGGTTCATTCATATGATTCAATAACTGTACCTGTCCCTTTAAGTCTCTCTCGTTTTTTCTTTTGCTTACCTGCAGACTCCTCCGGCCATCAAACCCTGCTCCTCTGTTGGTTTAGCACGAGGCTTTGAGCTCAGACCAGGGTAAACTCTGTTTAGAGTGACAGTGATCGAGTTACTTCAGCTCCGAGCTCACAGAACCATCCCATACAAAGTCCTGCTGCCTGAATTAGTCACACATGTTTGCATATGTACACAAACACACCCAGCAACAAACACACAGGCAAACAGGGCCACACAGACACACACACACACACACAACACTGGTGGTCCTGAGAGGAGCGTCTTAAGGCTCTCTCTCTGTCTGTCTCCTTTATCTCACCTGGGAGGCCCAGACAAAGGCGTATTCTCTGCGAATAAACAGGCCCATCGTGTTTGGGCTTCTCGGCTAACAAAACAGCGTCTTCTGGAGGAAAATAAGCAGCCAACGCTTAGCCAACATCACGGGCATAAGTGCCAAACAGTTAAAGAGTGGAAACTTACCGAGAGAGGCATGCTTTTGCACTAAAGTGCTGTGTTTGAGTGGTGGAACCTCTTCGATTGACCCGTCTCGCTCGGCCGAGAACCATCACTTTCCATTCTCGCTGAGGATAGCCAGAGTTCATGCCATTCTTTCACATGGATGTCCGCAGAAGAGTTCAGATCGTTCCCAGGTACCACGTTCCGGCAGCCTTTTATTGGCCTTCTAAATTAGCCTGTGTTTGGCTTGAACTTTATCAGAGGCCCGGCCGCAGTGACATTGAAGTGCCTCCTGCTAAAGACTGCCACGAACAGCTTTATGGGCGCAGATAGCATTTTATCTGACCATCTAGATAAAAAAGCCAGGGTTGTGGCACTTGAGAGTGCTTTTCCCAGATCATGTTGAATTCCTAGACCTGGCAGTAAATTGTGTTTGAGACAGACATGCTTTTCTGGACGGATTTCACCCCGGAGAGGCTGGAATGCACAGCCCTGCCGTGCAGAAAATGTAAATCAGCAGGTCATTGCTTCATTCCTCATTTTTGGCTAAGATTAAACTATAAAAGACAATAAACTATCTATAGTTGATGGTACATTAACATCAAGAGCCCAGTCTTCTTCATTATTGCCAAATTTCCATCTTATCGAGCTTTCTATCCATCTGATGCCGTGTAAAAACACCCACAACTACGAGATGCGACACTGTAGAAGATATAAAATAACTAGATCTTTTGTGCAGCACTATGTAAAGGCTTTATAAACAGTGTTCCTTCTTTGCAGATGTGGTTATGTTGCCAATGCATTTGTTCAACTGTTATAAATGACTTTCAGTGTGAACGGTTCAAAAACTCAGTAGCACCACCAAAAACAAATCTATTTGCCATAAGTGTTGAATCTGCTCCATACACACACATACAGTCAGGAGCGGAGTGGGGCACTAAAATCCACCGGGAAAATTCTGACTGCACCGGCCCAACCCCTTTTAATATCAAAGTAACTGGCCCCTACATCGCATAACATGGAATGACTCTAAATGCAGGAGCACAGACAGAATAAAACAATAGGAGGCAGCACTATCTACTGCATTATTACTCAGTGAAAAAATTTATGAATTTTATCAGGCACTTAAAGTATATCTCTCTAAGTTACATGACGGTAACAGTTTTACTTTTAGATAACAGGGCTGCAAATTAACCAAACCCACCCAAACTAACTTAACATCACTAATACAGTAACTACTAAAAAAAAAAAAAAAAACTTGCTTAAATCTCGCTTTAAATGAGACAAAAATAAGTAAACTCTACAGAAATACCCATAATGCACCCAGCGCCGACTTGACCTGCAATCGTTTCATTGGATAAACGCATTCCACATTCCCAAGAGGCTTTGCTCCATTCTACATTAGATATAGTTTATATAGATTATATATACTTTATTGAGCTCTAAGGGGAATTCAAGAACAAACAAACAAATCAAATTGTTATTTTTTTTTTTATTGTGTCCATGTTCTGCAGGATCACCTAACCATGACAAAGACATAGAGCACGAGCAACTGATATAAATATTGGTTGGTTATATGCGGCGCGCGGTGAAGGGGCGTTGTTAGAGGTTATATCCAGAGACTTTAGTAATAACAATGATGCTATTAAGTTCAGGGGCCGGTCACTTTCGCCTCGCGGCCGCTGAAATTCAGGTGGCCCACCGGGAAAGGTCCCGACCGTCCCGATTGCCACTCCGCCCCTGCATACAGAGAAGTCACCATTTAAAGTTGATCAAAACATTTCAATCAAAGTTGTCCCAAAACCAAAACAATACCCATTTTTGTCTTAGGACGACTCTGATGAACTTTCATAATCCACTTCAGATATTGGCTACTGTATATATATATATATATATATATATATATAGCCTATACATATATATATATATATATATATTAACCTTTTTTGGTTCCATAAAGAACCTTTTAATATCTGAAGAATCTTTCTGTTTCACAAAAGGCTAAAAAGGTAAGAAAGAGTCTTTAAAGAATCTTTGACTGAATGGTGTTTGTGGAACCAATAATGGTTCTTCTGTGGCATTGCTGTAAAGAACCTTTTAAGCACCTTTAAGTCTGATCTCAGAGGACATCAGGAACACAAATCAGAAGGTTTAGCTGCAGGAAACTCTCGGAGAACTCCGAAATGCACTATGATGATTGTTTATTCTGAAAATTCAAGCGGTTTCAGAGTCTGTTCTGTATTTGCTGTGTTTTTCCCTCTCTCTGTCTTCAGCACACACCCTGACAGCTTTTTAATCATCTTTCGCATCTTTGTCTCTCTCCACAGTGTGTTTTTCTCATGCGAGGACTCCTCAAAGACCTCACCTTGCTCTCATTCAGAAGCCGTGAAGCGAGACTACGAAGGCTCCGGTGTGTGTCCTCACACTCCGCTACGCCCTGAGCTCTGACATCACCCTGTGTTTACTTTGTCTCTTTGTTTGTCCGAAAAATTGTTTAAATATGTATTTTTCACAACGGTAATGTTTGCTCGATAAATCTTATTGTCAGGACACATAAAGAGCCCAGAATACCGAGAGCGGCAATGGCGTAAAAACACAGAACTCCCACGGATGATGTTTTTCCTCATCAAACCCTGTCAAAACAGCACCTAAAGACACAACCAGTACAAAAGACAGTTCCTGACAACTAAAGGCCTTTGTGTGTCAAATATCTTGCACAACCTATTAATGCAGCTTACATTACACTCAAACTATGTCCATTTGAAGAAATCATGAGGCTTTAACCTATTCTTACAGATTACAGCTCTTGATGTTAAACAAAGACAAAATGTTTGTCGTTTCTTTGTTAATTGTCCTTCAGTCAGTCTCTGCTCTGTAAAACAATCCAATGGATGTCATCTGTGATGGTTTATTGTGTTCATTGTGTCCATTACCAAAATGTATTAATAATACGTTTATTTTTATTTCTTATAAAAATATATGCAGTTGCCTCTGATACAACTCTGCATGAGGGTGAAGCTGCTATGAAGTCATTGTGGAGTCTCAAGATTAGCCAAATATTGCACAGCAAAGACAAAACTACCAAACAGAACACAAAATCTACATAAACAACTTCCCCAGGTCACCTGTTTATGTTGTGTTTTAGGTGCTGGTGAACGGTCTTGAACTGGTCCAGCAGATAGTCCAGCACCAGTCCAGGTCTAATCAGCTCTAATTAGCCTGATCCTGGTCTTTCAGAAGTGTGTGTGGTCACTGCAGTGAATGAAAGAACAACTGATGATCAAAAACACATCACTGAGTGAACCAACACAGAGTGACTATATGCTGTTCTTAACCCCTGAGCTGCTGGAAACCCTTTACCTAATGTTCCCAGTCAGAAATGACCAGCCTTTGAAGAATTGCTTGTAAATCTATTTGAATGCTTTACGCTGTTATTACAAACTCGTTTCCTTTTCTAATTTGCACAGGTTGTCTATTTCTTTTTGGAACTTGTTGGCCGTAGGCCTCATTAATCTAAACCTATTCTCCTCGGTTTGCAGATATGGCATAACCGGAAGCATTTTTGGAGGCTGGTTATTTTTGTAACATATGTAACAAGGCGAAAAAACACCTAAAATAGGCAAAAATTACCAAATGTTTTATACATCGTGAAAGCTTTAGTTTTAGTCTAACGTAATAATATGTATTAGCATTTTGAGGAGCTTTAGTTATATTGCAGTTTATACAGTATAGATTGTATCAAATCAGATTTAGAATAAACAGGAAAATAAGGATTTGGTGAAGATGTTCAGAATTCAGATGGTCATTATTCAGTCTCTGTGCAATCATGAGAAACATGACACTCTCCTCAACACACACACACTGAGGAATCACTCATGTCTGAACAGAAACACTGAAGTTTAATTATTGGAGTTCTAATCGTATCAAATCCTCCGCACTTATACAAAGTAATAATGATGCTGGACTTATCAAACCCCTGATAAAGCAGACATAGCATTCTTGAATTGTACTGATGAATAATCACTTAAAGCGGCTGTTAAATACAGATGTTGGATGAAGAAAAAACTGTTTGAACTGTGCATTGTTTATTTGATGAGGGTGTATTGTTTTGTGAGATGTAAGAGGTATCGTTCTATATCACAAATATTGAATTTCTTAAACTGCTAATCCATTGACTTGACAACATTTAAAGTAGCAGTGCAATGAAAGAACCATTCTCTCTCTGACCAATCAGCAAAATCTGTCCCTTTGAACTGGACCAATGTCCTCTCATTATATCACTCAGAGAGACAGGTAAAGCCCAGGAGGACCAGGACCTGTTTGAGGACCTTCAGGAGTTATGGCCTGTCACACACAAGCTGCAGGAAGGGAGGCCTCCTGGATTTTCCATAAAACGCTGTGGTATGAATCACAAAACCGTTTCCTGAAAGACCTACACATCTCCCCTGCATCACTGAGTCTTACAGATACGAGATGCTTAACGGTTTTCAATTAGCAAAGTAAAAAAAAATCCAACCCTGAACCTGGGAAATAAAAGGTATTTATCCGTGATTACATTGATTTTGTGAAAGCCGTTACTTTGTTTCATAAAATATGTATTTGCTCGAACGAAAGGCCGTGACCTGCTTACAGATTTACTGATGTCCAAATCAACATGACAACCCGCGGGGTAAAAATGATCATTTTCGAAATTAACTTTCATCAAATTAGCTTTCAATTGTAGAAAGCATGACGCTGTGGGTTAGCACTATTCTTTGTATTCTACTAGCTATTTAGAAGCAGAAACCTTAGCGCATTGAGGCGTATGATACGCGCTTAGTTGGCATACATATAATATGCACCTATAAACCTTTCCATTGCGTTTCATAAGAACGCCAACAACCAACAGAAAATCGTGCCACACTTTCATGAGATCTACTCACAAGTATACAGACACTGGCGCGCGCAGACCCATTCATTAAAGCGGATTACGCGACATTTCTCAGAAGCGCAGAGGTAGCGTCGCAATTTTACAAACAGTTACTTAAAGTATTATTAGAGAAACCTTGCAGCCGAACACACTCTATCTGTCTGTATGTCTAACACACACACACACGATGCACACACACACTCCAAGGACTGCATAACAATAGCTCAAGTCTTCTTGACTAGTTCTTGCTAAATGATGCTCGAGCGGATAGCTTCTAATAATTACACATTATAGTGTTTAAGGAACAAAACTAAAAAAATGCATTGAAATAATACACGTGAAGTGTGGTTGGCTTGGATTACCTGTACTGCGTCACTCCGCGGGTGCGCGCTTCAATAATTCAGCGGCCCGTGTTAACTATTCCTGACATTATACACTGTTTGTTTTAACCTACTAGCACACTAACTAACCAATATCAGCAAACAAATCAGAGAATAGCCGAAAACATAAACGAGTGAATTTATAAAGAGAGTCGTGTACAGCGTCTATATTACACGATACAGAAGCGTCAAGGAAACTATTTCAGGAGATCTCATAACGTGCAAATAAACAGAGACGCAGAAGCAGAACTAAAAGAAGAGATTTTCAGAGCAGCTCAGCATCATCAGTGCAGAGAAACACTCCTGGTGAACACTGAGGCACAGTTTTTACGCTTTTTGTTGTGTTTTTTGTAAATCTTTAAATGACACGTTTAAACGCAGCATGAACCCTGTGTCACTCGTCCTGGCAGGTGTAGAGCTCTTCAAGAGTAAGATGGAACAAAAATACGACTGGAGATGATACATCAACTGAGCTTCATGTAACCGGCTCGGTAATATTTCTTATTAATTCATTTCGCTCATTTTTTTAAAGAGAAAAGGATGGCGAAGACGCCATCCTAATGACCTTTGTATAACTACCATAAACTATAATATAATATTTGTTTGCTGAAATGTATTTCAGTCATATATGTGATCAGTGCGTGTTTGGAAAAATAGAGGTATATACTGTGCATGTCCAGTTATTAACAGAGACACTTTTATTATTTTAAGTGTATTAGTCAAAGTAATATTTCTAACATTTTAGGCTATGTCTGGTATTCGTTGATTCATTAATTTATTCAAGATCGTGTATAGGCTTCTTATTTATATTGTAAACATAAAGATTGTCAAAGATTTGATGTGCTTAAATAAGTAAGCATATGATTATAACGCGTAACTGTTTTAATAATCGGTTTTAAAGGAGGATAGCAACAAAACTGGAGTACATAAACGAACCAGAGTGAAATAAAAACACACACAGACAGTAACTTGTGTTCTAGATCTGAGATGTCATCTCATCAGCAGCTCGAGCAGAGGCTCATCCTCGAGCGCGCGCGTGATGTCATGCAACGGTGACGTCACGCCATCTACCTGATAGAGGCTGCTCTGCCGCATCCTCAGCCGCATAAACTTGATCATTGCTTACCAACACACGTTTGAGGAACTATATGCTATTAATGCATGGAGACTGTTTAATACACGAGAAAAAGAAGCAAGCAGCCTCTCAGAGAACTCTCACGTGAGTTATAAACAGTGTTTGTTTGGAAGTATTGCGGTAGGCTACTTCTAGGCCTAGTATTGTTTATCCATGAATTTGTATTTCACTTTATTTTTTGAGTATCGCTGTGCATAACATGTTCCGTTACAGCTCGATAAATGTAAGTGTTTGACTTCGAATGGTGGTCAGCGCAGAGCGGACCTGAAGGAGCGCATGTTAAACACGGAATATGAAACAATGTAACAGACGCGTGTTTAAAGACCGCTGCGGGCAGACTTCACATCTCTCTCTTACTCTGAGAGCACTAATGAAGCGGTTTTATTTAATCCAGCTCTGATGGTAGCTCTATTCAAAATCATCTGGCGGATTCTCCTATTGCTATAAATAAATACTTAGTCTTACTCCACTGTCATGCGAATGCATCTCTAAATAATGGGCTAATAATAATAACAATTACATTAATAATAACAATAACAAATACAACTTCGTTGTAAATAAATATAGGCTATTTCTATTATTATTGTAATAGTCTATATTTATTTACAACAAAGTAGCTGTCACTACCAAGACCAGCTGCTGGATAGTCGTAAAAATGATAATAGGCCTAACATCCACCCATCCAACAATTAATCACAAGCTTCTTTAAAGCTGCTGCGAAATGATTTAACCCAAATCATGAGTTTTGTTGGTATACATAAATGCATTTAAGTTGATTCAGCGATTAAATAATATGTATGACTAGAATAAACCAGTTAATTGGTATTGCCACTAGTATTATTATTATTATTATTGTTGTTGTTGTTTTTAAATGGCAATTGCTTTTATTGTTATTATTATTTAGTTTTTTTTTGGTGCACGGGTTTCCTTGAAATATTTACATTATTACTATTATTATTATATCGTGATTATTGATGCATTATTATCATTTATTCGTTTTTCCTCTTGTTTAAGTGAAGGAGTTAAACTAGTCAATATGCGGCCAGAGCATCGAGTACATTAAACATTCATTAAGAGAGTGCTTGATTTGGATTTGCTGTAGTTTAATGAAAGACACAGATGTTTTGAAAGACAGACAGAAGAGACGCCAACAACGGTTCAGCCAGAAATGTATACATCTTAAATATGCAAATATATTCCATTCTCACCATAATCCATCTCCTGTCAAGTGGACCTGTTAACATTGATTCAGCTCTTTATGTTTATCAGTGCGCTCGTTGCTGTTTAAGCATTAAACAAAGACACAAATGATCGAATCTATTTGATTGAATGAAAAATATTAGAAAATATCGAGGACACCAACATTCATTTTTCACGCATTTAAATAATTCTCGTGAACTGGCATAATAGAAATGCAATTTATGAGCATCACTGACCTGCAAACTAACGAAACAAATCTTCGGGTCGATGATGCGGGGTTTACTGTATTCACTGGGAGGATTATTTAAATCCAAATTAACCAAATAATAATAAACCAAAACTAAAGCAACTGATGAAAATACAATGAAACTATAAATATTCCGCAGGTGTTAAGTTCGTACCTGAAGAAGAAGAATTGTGCAGTTATTCCTGTTAAATGTTTGTGAAAGAAAATATTTTCAGACAGATCTGACTAAATGTTTTTACAATAATAATAATAATAATAATAATAATAATGTATTAATAAGCAGAAAATGTTTTCTTAACATTTAATCCTAATGTCTAGCCACAACAGTCCAACATAAATAACCGGTTTCTTTGTTTATAAAAAAAAATTATTGGCAAACTGAGGAAATAATTATAAAAAAGCTTTTGGTTGAATCTTTGTCGTAAACATATAGAAATGTCCCTTCTCTGTAAGAAGTGTGTCTGAAGGGACGAGGATGACTTTGTTTTCAGCAGGCGCCACGAACCTGAAAAACCCCGCGAAGAACAATCAGAGCTGAATGTGAGATGTTTTCTGACGGACAATGAAACTGTCACAATAAGCTCAGATTATATTTCTCATTGTTAGACATTTTACGTGACGTTTCCAAATAGTAGCTAGCTTTTCATTGTCTGTGCAATAGTGGTAATGTTTAAAAGTATCTGCAGCGCTATAATAACCTCAGATGCAAAAGACTTCCTCTTGGTTTGCTGGTTCCGACATGTCGCCGGTATTCAAAGCAGAGAAAGCCCAAGCGCTCGCTGAACAAACTGGAAAATAACCTCTCTTTACTGTTAACAACTAAGCGCTGACATTGCTTCAGTGGCTGTTATTAAACCGCGCGAGAATGACAGTAATTAGATAAATTACGGTTTATGTAAATAAGCTCTTAATCCACTTTATTAGAAACAACTCAAACGTAGAACCGATCTTTGTCAGGATTTGTGCGTTTGAAAATATGTGTTGTTGTTTGGACTTGAAGCCTCTTACTGTTCATGGAGTCCAAACACACCGTTTGCGACACAAGGCGCAGTTTGGGCGCAGCGATATTACCAGAAGCTGGACTGAACGATTCTGAAGGAAAGGTGCGTAAGAAATGGGTGGGACTGACCCTGGACGCGGGGAACAGAGGATGGGTGGGTCCTGCTGTCTGCAGCTGCTGTCCTCCATTCGTTCACTCCAAACATTTACTCTTCAGGAATATATCTGCAGTAGTTCGGAGGACAATATTGCGCTGTCCACGTGCGCATTCGTTAGAAAAGCGCAGCGGATTGCTTGGCAAATACACCGACGCTTGGAAGAGCTTGTGTAACGCGCATGATTGTTTTAAAGGTGGAATAAATTTGGACATGGCCTCATCTTTTCATCTGCCGAGGAGCAACAGCACCAGAGAAACGTTAGAGAACTCGAGCAGCGAATCTTCAGATAATGAAACAGCAGGTAAACGACATATATTTACATACCCTTCCACAGAATAAACCATGCACCATTAACATGCCGAAAGCAGGCCTATTTGACTAAAAGCATGCATTTACATATTAAAACATTGCTATATCTGCTATGCCTTATTTAGTCGAACACATAAATAACGTATTTATTTGGTTAGCTTTGTTTTTTGCGGCCTGCGCTTGTTGCAGGGTGGTGGCTTGCTGCTTAGCCAATTGCAAAAAATGACATAAAAATCCCCTTTAGCCTGTATTATTAACGCATTTGTTGCTTTCTGAAAAGAGAGGATTTCAGCTGCTGGATATAGTTTGTTTTGATCCTGCATTTCCTACCAAACTGCTTTCTTCAAATGAGCTATAGTACAATTAAATGCGCGTTTATTAGCTGGAGGACGCTGTTGCATACTGCCAATCTTTATTTATTATAATGAGACATGTTTGCATATTTATGGATTGACGAGCACGTCAGCCTGTGTGTATGAATCGCGATTCCCTTTTGTCAAACTCCCGTCCTTCCTAATCTCTGGCAAAACTATGTGCGACTGAGCACCACATATCATCCCAAAATGTTTCTTCCCAGAAAAGGAGAGGTCTGTCGAGCAGAGAAGTGACGACGGAAACACCGATGAATCCAAGAAAAAGAAACAAAGACGGCAGAGGACCCACTTCACCAGCCAGCAGCTGCAGGAGCTGGAAGCGACCTTCCAGAGGAACCGATACCCGGACATGAGCACCAGAGAGGAGATCGCGGTCTGGACCAACCTCACGGAGGCCCGAGTCCGGGTACGACTCTCCTAAAACACACATTATATAAAGTTGTCCTTGCAGTGTAATTACATGCCTGCTGAGTAATATTAATTAACTATATATTGAGGGTTTTGGTTTAGGATTTCTTGCATCATGCAATTATGCATAATGTATTGTTATTATAATAGTTAGTACAAAAACAAGAACACCTTAAAATAAAGCTTTGCCTTACATTTTTGCCAGGAATGACCTCGGATGCGTTTTAGGCCTAGTCTGCAGAGGATTTCCTCACTTTTATAACAAGAGGATGCAGATCAATTAGCATACTAAAAATGCCCGTTTAATAAGCTAACTAAATTAAGTTTTAGCATTTCTAAAAAAAAAAAAAATTAAAGTGTTTAATTTGTGAATTGTTCATCTGCTCGTTTAGTGCGCATCCTGTTATGAATTTAAAAACATTAAAACATTTTTCTTCAATTAGACTAGGAATTGCACGCCGATCTTTTTAAATAAGTCCACAGCACTCAAAACATATTGTGATCCTCATTAATAAAACCTTCGCTAAATGACTGATTGTTTACTGATCGTTAATTTTTTTAGACAAATATGCATTACGCTCTTTGTTTTGTTTTCAATTCCAGAATTGAGATTTAAAAGCTGAATAAATATGCGTCCCACTGATGTCTGGTTTGTTAGGAGAGGACAATATCTGTCCGAGATACAAAAAGATAGCAAAAAAATCTAAATATTGAGAAAATCGCCTTTAAAGTTGTCCAGTTGAAGCTCTTAGCAATGCATATTACTAATCAGAAATTAAGTTTTAATATAAATTTACAAAATGCCTTCATGGAACAATAGCCTAATGTTTTTTTGGATAAAAGAAGGATCCACAATTTTGACTCATATTTGTATTGTTGTCTATTGCAACGAATATACCTGTGCTGCTGATGACTGCTTTTATGGTAAATGCTTATGAAAAATATCTCGACGATATTGTAAATTGTAATTCAGCTATCCACATACAGTTAAAGCTAATGTACTCATCTCATTGTGAATATTAAATATGACAGCAAGCAACAAAAAAAGTGTAGGCCTACATAAGTGTACTGCTTTGAATCAACTGTTTGGTGATTCAATTCAACGCGTCCTTTTCCATAGGTTTGGTTCAAGAATCGGAGGGCGAAATGGAGGAAACGGGAGCGCAACCAGCAAATGGACCTGTGTAAGAACAGTTACCTGCCCCAGTTCAGCGGACTCATGCAGCCGTACGAGGACGTGTATCCCGCCTACACCTACAACAACTGGACCAACAAAGCACTGACCCCGGCGCCGCTGTCCACAAAGAACTTCACCTTCTTCAATTCCATGAGTCCTCTCACGTCCCAGTCCATGTTCTCTGCCCCGACCTCAATCTCCTCCATGAGTATGGCGTCCGGGATGGGACACTCTGCTGTGCCTGGCATGCCGACCGCCGGCCTGAACAACATCGGCAATCTGAACGGTATCGGGAGCTCCGCGATCAACCCGGCCATGAGCTCGTCCACGTGCCCCTACGGACCTCCTGGATCTCCTTACAGCGTCTACAGGGACACTTGTAACTCCTTAAGACTGAAATCCAAGCAGCATCCATCTTTTGGATATAGCGGTTTGCAGAGCCCCGGCTCCGGTCTGAACGCCTGCCAGTACAACAGCTGACGGGCCCGGCTCCAGTGACCGGACCCTGGAGGAACCAGTCGGGCTGGATTTGGTGCGATCGGCATTTTTGTGGAATATGCGGATTGTCTGTGTTCACCTAAACTTGCACAACCATTTAAATCCATTGTTTGGATTTCAACGTTTTGAAGACAAGTTAAACTCAAACATTGTACATAAGTATAAACGTGGAACAAAATTTGAATAGGACGCAGCGCTCCAAGTGGGAACAATGGTTTGTCAAACACGAGCGTGTAATTAGCGCAGCGTGTCGTGGTAATTAGGCCTCGTGATGAGTCGTGTTCGTGGGTCGCGTTCTCTTGTATTCAGTATCACGGAGAGGGTTTGTTGTCCTCCTGGCTTCTCATCGACAGTCTGGATTCTTTCCACGTAGTTGTTAGTTCATTGTGTCGATAGATTTACCGCATGCTTACTTCGAGTGAAAAAAATGTTTTGTAAAAATTATATGAATGTGTAGACTAAATAACAAAATTATAACTTTATGTTGTACCCCTGTTGATTGAATTTGTGCTCATGTTTATGTTAATGTTTGAATAAACCTCGAAAGAAAGAATTTCTAAAATAATTTGTCGGAGACACTGGGTACATCAGCCTGGGCTGTAGGTGGATTATTCAAAATAATAAAAAAACGACACCTAAGTTAGCTTTGAATTTACACTTTTCGTTGAAAAAAAAATAATTGTATCTTATATATCTAACGGATATTCGGCGAGCTAGATTTCAATCAATTAAACTGTTCCATAATTTACACTTGATATCAATATATGTTCAAATGTGCTGTTTGACAATCCTCTAAAGCCTTAAATTTTGCAATGCTCTAGCACTTTTAATTATAAATGATTTCGAAAGCACGCAATTATATCCAAATATGCCTTTAGGATTAAAGACAGAAAAGCAAACTTTAAAAGCTGTCCCTTATCACGCCTCGCCACATTAAGTGCCTGGTTTATCTGCATTGGGTGTATTTAGGTGTAGCTATTTAGATGATACGCAGGAGAAGGTCTGTCGTAACTGATGTTTCCCTTAATGCCACTGATCCTTTTCCACTGATAACAATGCCTTTCATTTCCTAAAAGGTCGGCTCAGAGAGGCCCGTGTTAATGGTCTGTTCCTCCGCTCGCCGCGCAATGTTCACATGCCTTCTCAAGGACGCGTTAAACCATTCCCCAAATCAAACAAGGGACTGTCTGAAAGAAGGTGAACATCGTATACGACCGACAACGCCAAGACCTAGAAGGGGAGAATCTGGTGAAAATAGAGCGAAGCGTTTCTCAGCGACCTTCAGAAGAGAAGCTGACGCGCACTGACTTGTTACGCGCTGCCACACTTATTAAAATAATTATAGAAAACAGTCGAGCAGAAATATCATTTCTTTATGCGCAGTAGCCTTGAGGAGAAACAATATTTAGGACGTCGAGCGGTTTTTGAATTGTTTCTGACAAAAACTAATTCTAGTGAATAATTATTTTTCAGTATGTTCTGTAATTTGATCAGTTGCTTTTAAAATGGGCTTTTTAAAATTCGTTTTGAGTATAAGCTAGCAACTAATAAGCACAAAATAAACCGCCGAAGTTTTGCAAATATATATTTTTTTACTGTCATTCTAAAAGTTAAAATAATTGTTTATTTATTTTTTTGCTCATATCCAGGTCTAATACATTGTCACTAAATGACCATCATCCTCTCTGATCGATCCATCACTGATATGAAGTCAAGCCACATTGTGTTGATATTCTAATCGCTTATGATAAGAAGACAATGCACGTCACTTCAATGTGTTTAATTACTCATTCTAAATCAATCTTCATCAGTCTCTTAGGAAATTCATTCTTTGGCACCTTTGGGCTCTCCTATCTCCTTTAATTAAAGCTGGGTTCGGGAATGTTCTCCTCACGACAGGACCATAAAAAAAGCATAACATTAATGATCACATGGTTTCAATTAGGCTTATTTTTACTTTTTAAAGTGCAGTGGGTTCAGAGTAAAAGCTAATGGATGTTTAAATCTCGCGTTTCTATCTTTGTGTACAGTTTTCGCAGTATTCAAATGACATGATCGCGGGAATTTAATTAAAACCTATAGACTAACAACAACGGTGACACATACAGGCTGCAAAAACGAATTGATTTTTTTTGGCACTAACGTATATCGAACGCGTATTATAAAATGTATTCTATAATATTAATACAGCAACCAACAGCACCTGAATTATTAAAGTTTTACCGGCTAACGTAAAATGTTGCAAGTTATAGGCATTTTAATTAAACATCGCTGATCCGGGTCACACTGGGTTCAGCTCTGGTAATAACTAGCCTATAGTCTGAAACTCATTTTACATTATTAAATCATTAGCCTATTATTACTTGGAAAATTATGCAGCCTACATTTAAAGAACTATTTTTTGATTTCTTGCTCAACCACTTCCTTCAGTGTCAAGCTGTATGTTGTGACAATGAAAAGACAACCTATTGCCTGAAATCGCACTTAACATTTAAATGATTTGTGTGTTTAATCATAATCCATCGGGATAAACATCAAAAGAGTGTGTATGTTATAAAGTACAATCATTGCACTTTGTAATGCGAGTAATATTGTGTAATAATTCTGTCACAACAAACACAAAGGTTGTTTGGCAAAGGAAGATTGGACGTTTGATAAGAAAGAACAACCATAACATTAATTTAAAAGACATGTAGTTAAAATATGCGCAATACTTGAGTCACGAGAAGCAATATATAAGAACATTAGTAATTAATAACAACACGAAATATCAGATGTTCAGAGAAAAAGCCCAATATACATTTAGATTAATCCAGGGATTATTATCTGTAATACAAAATAAACTGCTAGAGATTTTTAACCTAAACAAAGAAAAACGGCGCAAATCAATTAAAACTATTATTTCTGAAAGTCTGCAAAAATAATTTAAGCAGCATAAGCTTATGATCAGCCCAAAAACATAAAATAGAAATGTAAAAACATAAAGACACCCTCCCATTTCTAACTGCAGCACACCAGCCCAGCCACGAAGGCTTTATAGACTCACAAAACTGCCTATTATCATGTCTAGAGGGAATGATTAACCAGCGCTGCTGTGATAGCAGTGTCTGAAAGAGTTACTTACTCTGATTCTGTCTCATAGAGCTTTTATTCTGATTAACAGACACTTCATCTGTTCTGCAGGCGGCTAAATCGACAAACAATGTGAAGACTTCATTACATTCTAAAGGCAAAATTATGCGTGTTTGTAAAAGTTGAATATTAGCGCAATAAGGACCTTTGGGGAAGGAGAACATTAACTGGATCGACAGTGAATATGAAATATATTATATGGGGATTAAAATAGGGTGTTTTTGTAAGTAATGAGGAATAACACTAATAAATAGTAATTGTATTAGCCTAATAATAATAATTATAATAAACAGCTACAAATAATGGAATGAATCAAATACAAACCGATTTAGTCAATGCTGAACAATTAAATTCAGATGGAGTGTGTCTCATTTAGCAACTATTATAGCTGATTCTGCCCTCCTCAGTCAGTGAGCCTGTCACATTCACCAAATAAGAAACCTAGATAGGTGATGCACTTATGTAATGGACTGAACTGAATGTTATTTATGGACAACTTTAACTGTAAACCTCCAGCATGCTTTGGTGATGCATTTAGTCGAGTGGAATCTCTCTTAAACAAGATAGTTCTCCCAAAAAATTTATTTTTGTTATCATTTACTCACCCTCAAGTTGTTGTTACTCACCAGTTACACAACAGTTGAAGACTTCCACAGTATTTTGTCCATGCTTTTGAAGTCAGTAGGGATTGTCAACTGTTCGGTTGCACACATTCTTCAAAATAACTTCTTCTATGTTCAGCAGAAGCCCCTTCAGTAAAGGGTCAAGGGTTCTGGCATCAAACTCCAGAAAAGTTATTACTCTACATCCATATCTGAGGTTTCTGTGCTGCTTGCCCAAACTGGGGTGCATTTCCTAAAAGCACTTTAAATATTAATTCCATTAAACGCTACTGGTAGCGATGAAACTTGTGAACATAGTTAGTTATGGGAAACGCACCCCTGGCTGTCAGTGGAGTCAAGTCAAGTCACTTTTCACTTTCACAAAGCACTGAACATTATCAAGTAGGAGAACAGAGTGATGTTAATGCATAATGACGAGAATTAAACTATTTATTTATCAAATGCAGAGACGGTCTCTGTAGTCAAGACGGCGATAATCACTAGAAATCAGGTGTCCCCAACTAAGCAAGCCAAAGGAGACAGCGGCAAGGAACCAAAAAACCTTGTGAGAACCAGGCTTAGTTTGGTCCAGTACTCCTCTGGCCGGACACCCAGCACCTAATTTCCAGTTTAATTTAAACACATGTTAAATTGTGTAAGGACTTATAGTGTGTGGAGAATCATGACTTCCACAGCCAGACGGTTTAGTTACAGCATCTACCAGCAGGTTAACTGGACGATGCAAGTTTTTTCCTTTTGGTTGAAACAGGGATAAGACAACAGGGTCACTAGGACAGGAGTAACCACTGGATCTATAGCAGGCTATAAAAATTCCAGATTGGCTAAAACGGGAAAAAAAAGGCTATGCTAGTACTATAATACCATATTATATATAACTATCAAACTCTCTTCGGCTACAAGCATAAGCACCATAACAAAAAGTCCATTCAGGTCATTTATGAGGTTAAATGTCTGCTGCCATGTATGAGTAATATGGGAGATGCTGTAGAGCTGGTTATAGCACCAGTGCACCAGTTAACATCTAATTCAGTGCCACATTAAGTTAAATAAATAGTTTTTAAATTCATGTATGTCTATATTAAACAAATAAGGGTAATGAAAGAAAGAGGACTGGGGGAATAAGACAGCAACCCCAACCATCTGCGGAGGACAGCTGGGATCACACTTTGGCCCCTCTAACAATATTTGAGAAAGAAGATAATATTTCACAGTGAATTCGTAGGGCTGAAGGGAATGAGACTGTAATTTGTGCATTGGAGTCTTTCATGCATTCCAGTCACTGTAGTTGATGGTCTGTCTCTAGCACAAAGGGTCTCCCCAGAAGGTAGACAGGGAGTGAATCCAGCGCCCATGTTCTGGCCAAACCCTTCTTCTAGAGTATCACGTCTCTCAGGGAAATCCGGCTCAGGAATGCCAGCAATATTCAATCCTCTTCTACAGAGTTTCCTGCAACAGCACAGCTTCAATCTGACTCCAGAGGCATCTGTCTGAAGAAAGAATGGCTTCTGATAGAATCTTCACTCCACAAGTCCAAAATCGAAGTGCTCCATCCTTTTGGGGACTAGCATGATGAAACTACACCACTCACTGATGAATGGTCATCATAATGTCCCGTTCATCTGTAATCACATTTATCAGATGTTCTGGGATAAGACAGCTTGTTTGGAGGGATGGGGCTACCTCAGCGCCCGATTAGTAAATCCAGGTTTCTTCTAAGACAGCTCAACTGCTCTGTCTGGTCTCCTTGAGGTTACTCCAGATGGGAAATATCCAGGACTTGTTGTGTGCAGCTAGTTTGGAAGAGCTGTTCAATTGGTTCATACTGATTACCAATGGAACAAAGATCCGGCTCACCACTAGGGTGGACCTTCTGGGGTTGGACTTTCTTCCACTGCTTCGGCAGTGAGATCTTGCAGGTGATGCTGCTGTCTTTCACAATACATTCTAGGGTCTATGCCAACAAAGCACCTGTGCAGTCATGTAACTTCTTCCAGATGGTCCCTTACTTGGATGACATATTGGACCACACTGCATGTGCCATCCTTGGACCCCACTAGGTAAGGAGATTAGGAGCAACACTAGGTAAAGCAGGAGTGGGCAACTCAGGTCCTTCAGGTCCGAGTTCCTACAGAGTTTAGCTCCAACCCTGACTGTACAGGCACACCTTCATATAGATTTCTAGCAATCCTGACAGTGATTAGCTTGCTCAGGTGCAAGAAAGTGGATCTCGAGCACCAGAGCAGCCCATCCCGCAGCATGCTATTCAGAGTTTGTTTAAAACATTCAACCAAACCATCAGTCTGGGGATGATACGGTGTGGTTGTAATGCAAAATAAGAGTAGACATTCAATACCAGTTTCTTAGATTTTCTTTTCTCCAAGGCCAGTGAAAACACCTATAGATGGAGCACCAGGTTTCAGTACACCCACCTATCGAGTCACCATATGCCAATGGCAATTAGGTTGCGTTTAAAGATCAAAGTTTTCCTGAAGGTCAAAAACAATCACCTTTGTTTTGGCTGGATTTCACTCAACATCAAGTTCAAATATGCTCATGATTCAGTTTCAGTTTGAGAACACTAGGACCTGGACAGTGGCGTTGAATTTCTTTCTTTATTGGTGGATCCTAAACTCTTTAGAAATAGTTTTGAAACCATTTCCAGCCTGGTAAATATCACAGTTTCTTCAGAGTTTCTCCATAAATCTCTTTTGACTGAGATATGGCAAACCCTCGTTGACCTGTGCGGTGGTCACTGTAAATGCATGGACACTTTGGGGACGAAGCCAGTATGTTATCGGAGGACCTGAACCACAGAAAGCACAGTTTGTTTATCACGCAGGCCTACAGGCGGCTGGAGAGAGACACCAATGCGGTCAGGGTTGAAATTTAAGCCAGTAAAATTAATTTAAATGGGAGGACATGTTATCTTGATTCGCTCTGGCTAGTCCCCAAACACCACAACATTTGACTTCCAGCAGCATGCAAGAAACACTATTCTTGCACACAATGACAGACTACAAATCCTGAGGATGTTGTTTTCTACTGCTAACTCAACCTAGATCTGTTTTTCCACAACATTCAAGGTTTGTAGAAAGAGTTGATGCCATAGGCTTCAGTAAAGAGTGAGTTACTTAGATTGGCCATTGGAAATGCAACAAAGCAACTTAATGCATGTGAGCAGCGAATCAGTGAGCAACTACCAATGGGAGCACTAAAGCTGATCTGCCAGCTGATACAAGTGGCATTGTGGGACAGCTTGCTAGAAAACAACAGCTCAGCGAGCCACGATCTTCAGCTATTAATGCAGCTTAACAGAACCATTTTATACCACCAGCTTTTCGCATAGATGCGATTAGATGAATAAACTGACTATAATCGCAGTCTACCAGTGGGAAACAAGTACTGTAGAGAATGATAAAATAAAAAACAGAAAAGTTAATTAGATATTTTCTGCTCTTATTTTGCATTACAACCACACCTTACCACCCCTAGACTGATGGTTTTGGTGTTTGTTGAGTCATTCCCTCGTTACTAACTAAATAAAATAAAATAAATAGTGTAATGCTGGTAAGAGGAAACCACTTGCAATGATAAAAATATTAATATCAAATGTTTTACCAAACATTGAAAACGAATGCACAAAACGAACTTTAATGAGGGTACATATAATAATTACATTTTTAACAAAGGGGATCGTAAGAGACTCTTACAGTCTCAACAGAAGATTGCATTTACATCTGTTCCTCGCGCAAAGCAATCATATGTAAACCAGATATTCAGGTTACAGCACGCAAATAAAATAGTTTTTATGATCATTTTATGGTGCATTTGGTGTGTATTTTATGGTAATTTTTAAAGCCAAAGCACTTTCACTAAGTTTTTGCACAGCAAACTAAATAACCATTGCATGATAATTATTGGTGGAACGGTTGCAGAAATTTGTATTCATTTCATAATTTTAAAACGTAGTCGTTTAAAATGATGTAATCTTTAAACGGAGGAGGAAATGTTGTAATTTTAAAACACAAACTGCATTACATTGCTTCATTATGAATGAATGAATGATTCTGTTATTCCATCATTCGCTTAATTATCAATTATCAATATAAAATGTCCCCATCTAATAAGAAATAATTTTGAAATACTTAAAAAAAAAATCAGGTCTGTATGATGGGAAGGCAACTTTACTGCGATTTTTAGTAAAAAAAATTAATAAAATAGGAAATTCTAAAAATGCGTTGTCATCTTAGCCCTAAAATGAAAATATGGGTCTGTACAAGTTTCCTTCTGAGAGTTGGGATTACTCTGTGGTTTTAACATCACCTCTCATTACATATAAACAGGGCATGGAATTGGGTACACAATCAATATAAAATGATTTATTACAGAAATATATTTTTTAATATTGTATATTCTTATTAAAGTTTATATGACATACTCAGAAGTCTAGATCTGGGGTCATCAAGTTCAGTCCTGTAGGGCCGGTGTGCTGCAAAGTGTAGCTCAGACACTAATCAAACATACATGAAGCAGCTGATCAAGCTCTTAATAGGTATACTTCCAGGCAGGTGCGTTGAGGCACGTTAGAGCTAAACTCTGCAGTACAGCGGCCCTCCAGGATCAAGTCTGATGACCCCTGTTCTAGATGCTTGTCATTGTTACACTGCACACATCAAAAAATCTCAAATACATTTTATTCTGTAGTGTGTTGATCAAAACAGCACTGATGAAACAATCCATGTGTTGTCTATTTTTGTATTTTTCTAGCTTAGCAACATACTTATATTAAACTCTTTTGTAAGAGCATGAACTGGATGCCTATTTGTGTGTCTGCCTTCAGACAGCACTTCACATCAACCCATTACTGTAGAGAGTGGTCAGCTACTTCCTATCGTCCTACAGCGCCGTGTGAAGGAGACTAAGTGGTCATCTCAAAGTACAGGGAGTGTACGGCCCCCTGCATATAGCAATTATCAGACATTCATTACTGTATTTAGGAGTTTTTAGTATGATAAATTAGATTAATAACACATGTTTTTAATGTACATTTTTATATGCAAAAATGCACCTGAACAAATAATTTTGAATTGAATCAGATTTAATGAATATGAAATGTATCTACTAGCATTATTCCAACATCTGTTTGATATGCATTTACTAGAATCATGTAGATTCTAACAGGAAAATGTATTTTTAAACACACGTGTGTGAATTAATAAATTAACTTTTTCCCTTTTGTGGGAATTCAACACAAAATATTTGACAAAATATATTTGACATATTGAAAATGAGTGTATGTTCCAGAAGGAAGAGCCTCTACAGGGACAGAGCCACCTTATCAATGAATTTGGCCAGTCGAATGTCCTTCTTTGACAGTCCTCCACAGTCATGTGTCGATAAAGTGATCTGCACCTAAAAGACAGCCAGAAATTCAGTCATATTCAACATAATCAACCGTACAGATCACTAGGGGTGTTCCTCAGGGCTCCGATTTGGGGCCTCTACTTTTTATTACTCATGATGAAGTTATCTTTATAAATGCTACTTTTCTTTTTTATGCTTTTAATCTCCTCTATCCCTGCATTAGGGAGTATTGGGAACAGCCCGAGCTTGTCCGGTCCTGCTGTTACTTTAATAAAGACGTCGACCTACCACACAGTAAGCTGATTTACCAAACCACTACTGCTTATTTCACAAAGAAAATTTCCACTACGGATCGTCAGGATTATTTCCCAGCGCTCACTCCACTTTTCTCACTCGGCCTGACATGAAATGTGAGCTAGTGCATTACGTAGTGTGATTGTTTGCCGTGCAAATTCGACACTTTCAAAGACCTGATGTGTGTGGCCTCTCAAGTACTTTAAACACTGCGTATTCATGTTAAACATTTGGAAAAACATTACAAACTGCCGCTCAACAGTGAGAAATACGTGGCTGGGTTTGAAGTTATTACCTTGTTATAAACATTGAACCACTCCGGATGATGGTTCATCTTCTCTGCTTGCAGAGCCACTCGACACATGAAGCCGAACGCCTGAAGAAAAGAAAACAGGACTCACAGGACTCACTCTCTAACTCATCTAGCACACCGTTTTACACTAGACACGTTCTCCTAGATTTTTAGCTGATCAACGCCAAACTCTGGTGCTGCTCCTGTGCCAGTCAAACATGACAAAAAGTGTATTTCAAAGAAATTAAAGCACTATTTTCCTATGTAATTTTGAATGAATATTTGGTATTTTTAGGGGTATGTTTTCTGGTACTGAAGAACAGATGATTTATTCATTACCTGTTACCAATTTTTGAGCATAGACCTGGAAATGAAATTTAAAATTTAAACTGTTATAAATCTTGAGCACAACCTTAAGTTTGGTCTCTTTTAAACAAGACACTTGACAGATTTTTGCTAAAGTGAAAAAACACAGAAAGGAAGAAGAGAAGCTATAAACGATAAATAGATGTTATAGTCCTTGAGTCATATAAAAAATATATAGGTTATTGATGTTTAAGTTTATTGTTATGAAAGTGCACAAAAACACATAATTTATTTATTTTTTACTTAAAACCTTACGAAGGTATGCAATGCATTACATGTGTTCATTAATGAATATAATGAAAATTGTTCTAATGTTTGAACTTTTGTTTATCATGTGTTTTAATGCTAATGATGAAACATACGTATTATAATGTATTATGACTGCGATTGCAATTATTCATTATAAAGGCGTCATTCATGCATTAAAACTACTTTTATGATTAAAATAAAAAGGATTTTTTAAAGTATTACCAAAATATGTTTTAGTCTAAAACTGCTTGAAAATCAAAGCCATAAGTCTAAACAAGTCATGCTCCACATCTGATATCTCAAAAACAATGGACTTTCACTGAGGTTTTGTTTGGGCGCAGCACCAAGTATTTCCACTAGATGAAATTCGCTTGCCATTCATTTTCATTGTGATCATTTTTGACACAGCACAACAGAAGTGTGACTGTTTTTTCAGGACCATTTAACCTTTTCAAGTCATGATCCTGTGTATGTGTTCAAATAGCAAACGCCAAAACCTTTCCCATGTTTTGTACCATTCTGACAAAGGTCATAACTGAATGAAAAGCACCAGGGGGTTAAAAAGCTAAACAGCATATTTACTGTGAAGCCAGTCACTGTGAATTACAATTTTTGAAAGACATGGTTAAATGCAATAACACACTGGGACATTCTGAACAGAGGAATGGATGGCGGCTTTGGCGAAGTGAATAGAGTCCAGTGCAGCAATTGTTTGAGTTTATAAAACCCGGCATAGGAAGTCTCAATCTAAATAGTGCGAGTGTGTGATCTCAGATGTTTAGCTGAGTAAAGATTGGAGGATGGCTGAGTTACAGCGTCCTCCAATCAGAGGTTATTCCAGCGGGTCAGATCTCACTCGAGCTAAACCGCCTGCAAAAAACCCCGCACTGGCTATTTCAGAGCAATTTCCCAATGCAATCTCAATTAAGCCTTTAAATACTTCCTTTGCTAATTAAGTCAACTGAACCGCCATTGTACACAAGCCTTCGCAGACAAATCTGTGGGCTTGGCCAAACGCTCTGATAATGAAACAGGAGTAGTTTTTTTTTTTTTTTTTTTAAAGGAGGAGTAAATTACGAGTGTCGTATATTGTAAGTAATTTGGGGGAACACATGATGTAACACAATTGGCTTTTTTATCAAACAGGCTATCAAGCAAACCGTCCTGTTATCCATTTAAAGTGATTGACAAAATCCTGCAACTCGACTCCATCGGCAATTTAAGCGCGCGGTCTGCTTTTGCTCAGCTTTCATTAGGAATATTGCCAATTATTCAATAGCAGGGCATGTTAACGATCGCCAAAACATTTCCTTTTGGACGTTTGGTTTCTGGCAAGCAAAAAAAAAAAAAAAAAACAAGTCAGTATATGACAACAAAATAAGCTTTGAATACTGAACTGGTCTGGTTCGATCTGACTCGAGCTCACGCTTCAAACCAAGCTCTAAAATCACAAACACAAGCCCGAGCTCTGAATGTGCGTATAAATAGTGCGTCAAATAACGAAACTGGTGGTAGATACGGAAAATTGACTTTGGCGTGTTTATGCTACACATAATATGTGGGGTAGATGCATATCATGCACGCCAATAATTTTATCAAATGCATGCGAAACCTGGGTATCATATGCAAGCTAATAATTTTTTATATCATCTGCACGCGAAAACTACGTATCATATGCACACGGAAAAAAATTAGCAAGTGCACATGAAAACTAGGTATCATATGTACGAGAAAAAATTATCATATGAACGGGAAAACTATGTATCATATGCACCCTGAAAAATGATATCATGCACGCGAAAACTGGGTATCATATGTAAGAGAAAAAAATTATCATATTCACGGGTATCATCAAAACTATGTATCATATGCACGCTGAAAAATGATATCATGCACACGGAAACTGAGTATAACATGTACGCCAAAAAAGGTACCATATCCACCCCAAACACATCCATTTTTGCATATTAATACCACGAGTGTCCCTTTTTATTTGGCGTACTATTTATATGACTGCAATTTTGTGCTTGACACAAGCACAAAGTTGTGTTGCTCAACATTAAATACGCATGCAGAAGACTAATGGGCACTAGAGAGGTCAAGGACGAGGTTCTGGGGTCTTTTGTTTGCCCTGTATTGTGCAGCGACTCCTCGCTCTGTCAGGAGCAGGTAATTAGTCTTGACATGTTACAGGCCCTCATCTCCAATAATCTGAACCACCACCGCACGTTTCCCTGCACGCCACTTTTCTGTTATTACGGCATGATTGTCATAAAGCACTGGATGAGCCCATGTGGACGTCGTCGGGGTGGCATTCCCTGCCGCGCTTCAAGACACATCACAGATTTCTGCGCTGCAGGACTGGGCTCAGCGGCCTAAACACACACAGATCGGGCTACGCAGGCTGTGTCAGACGCTTTAGAGCATAAATGAGCGTGATTAGGGCTCCTCTCAGGGGCCCCGGCCCTCCTGATGCCAACAGCTGCCAATCAGCTTGATATAATGCTCTCTTGAATGAGCAGCCTTCTCTCTGAATGTCTTTGGAGAAAGGTAATCACATGGCACTGACATGCATCATAGTTTAAACGTTTAAATCGCAGAGTTTGATCATACGAAGGTCAAAAGGGTTTGTCGTGTCTTAAAAAAATTGATGCATCTATTGATTTTGATCTGAACTCAGCGCTCTTGAGACAAAAGACGAGAGTTTCGCTAAAGTTCATCAACACAGGGGCTCAGATTTTCCCAACAGTGTTTCTTCATGAAAACGTAAGACTTTGGTTAAAGAGCAAGTATGATCTCTGAATGTTAATGTCTTGAATTGCTAATGATTTATAGTTGAAATACACAACTTCCAAAAATCTTTGCTACTTTTTAGTTAGTCTTACAAAAAAAAAGGTTTAAATAGCTCGTCACAAAGTTTAGAATAACTTCTGTTTTTCCTATTTTTCCCATTTCCTGTAGTATTTTTGTGTTTTATGAGAATCTCATGAAAGCTACGTTTCTGTGTAAAACAACAAATATCTGGCCAAGCATAATCAGCTTAATTGACGTTTTCACTTAGCATTTACAGATGTCTCTTCTTTAAATAACAGAAAACAAGACTCTGTATGTCCGTTTTGCATCACCAATAAATGCATCTTGATTTAAGGATATCTGTTCTGGAGAACAAGACAAAAACACTGAAGAGACATCATGTTTTTGGCAGCGCATGCTACATTTAATGCCATGCCCTCATAAATTCAAGACTTTCTGCTTTGACCTTTTAGGCATTCAATTTGTGATCATCTCATCTGAATGAGATACACAAAAATCAGTTCACATGTCCATCATCTCTGAAGTCCAGGACGATGAAGGACGAAACAGAGAAAGAGAACGACGGAGATGTGCAAATGGAAAAATGTGAGGTCACTAGGAGAGGCAAACAACGTGAACAAAAGACAGTGTGTAAGAGAAACAGAGAGACTGATGGGATAGTTAGTGGTTTTCTGAGGCACATGAAACATTTTAACCAATCTGATTGTTTGTGAAAGAAATCATTTTGATCAAAACTATAATTGCTGCCAAGAACAGCTCTGCTGTGGCTCACGTTAATACAGACTGACACGAGGGGCTCGGAGAGGGAGAGAGAGAGGGAGAGAGACATGGGGGGAGAGAGAGAGAGGGAGAGAGAGAGAGACAGAGAGAGGAGCGGAGACAGAGAAGGTGAGGCAAAAAAAAAAGAGAGAAAGAGT